>JAHIAM010000607.1:0-52249 GCA_021605205.1 Aegilops longissima
AAAGGTTTGAGAACGTCAAAAGTATGAAACAATTGCTTGGCTTGTCATTGGGGTTGTGCATGATTTGAATATTTTGTGTGGTGAAGATGGAGCATAGCCAGATTATATGATTTTGTAGGGATAACTTTCTTTGGCCATGTTATTTTGAAAAGACATGATTGCTTTATTAGTAGGCTTGAAGTATTATTGTTTTTATGCCAAAAGATATACTATTGCTTTGAATCACTCGTTTCTTAATATTCATGCCATGATTAGACATATGATCATGATTATGATAGGTAGCATTCCACATCAAAAATTATTATTTTTATAATTTACCTACTCGAGGACGAGCAGGAATTAAGCTTGGGGATGCTGATACGTCTCCATCATATCTATAATTTTTTATTGTTCCATGCCAATATTATTCAACATTCATATACTTTTTGGCAACTTTTTATACTATTTTTGGGACTAACATATTGATCCGATTGCTCGAGTGCAGTTCACATGCATTGCATGTTTTTGGTTTAGTAGAATATCCATATCAAACGGAATCCAAACGGGATAAAAACGGACGGAGAATTATTTTGAAATATTTGGAAAATCTGGGAGAAAGATCAACGCGAAACAGTGTCTGAGGTGGGCACGTGGTAGGGGGGCGCGCCCCTGACCCTCGTGGGCCACCCGTAAGGTGGTTGATGCCCTTCTTCGGCCGCAAGAAAGCTAATTTTTGGGAAAAAAATCACGGCGAAGGTTTCAGTCCAATCGGAGTTACGGATCTCCATATATATATATACGAAACTGTGAAAGGGCAGCAGAACAGAACGCAGAAACAGGGAGATAGATCCAATCTCGGAGGGGCTCTCGCCCCTCCCAAGCCATAGGAGCCAAGGACCAGAGGGGAAACCCTTACCCCGTCTAGGGAGGAGGTCAAGGAAGAAGAAGAAGAAGAAGGGGGCCTCTCTCCCCCTTGCTTCCGGTGGCGCCAGAGCGCTGCTGGGGGCCATCACCAACACCGCCGTCATCTTCACCAACATCTCCATCACCTTCCCCCTTGTATATTCAGCGGTCCACTCTCCTGCATCCCGCTATACCCTTTACTTGAACATGGTGCTTTATGCTTCATATTATTATCCAGTGATGTGTTGCCATCCTATGATGTCTGAGTAGATTTTCGTTGTCCTATCGGTGATTGATGAATTGCTATGATTGGTTTGAGTTGCATGTTTTATTACTGGTGCTGTCCTATTGTGCCCTCTGTGTCGTGCAAGCGTGAGGGATTCCTGCTGTAGGGTTTGCAATATGTTTATGATTTGCTTATGGTGGGTGGCGTGAGTGACAGAAGCACAGACCCGAGTAAGTAGGTTGTTTGCATATGGGATAAAGGGGACTTGATACTTTAATGCTATGGTTGGGTTTTACCTTAATGATCTTTAGTAGTTGCGGATGCTTGCTAGAGTTCCAATCATAAGTGCATATGATCCAAGTAGAGAAAGTATGTTAGCTTATGCCTCTCCCTCAAATAGAATTGCAATAGTGATTACCGGTCTAGTAACGTAGTCAATTGCTTAGGGACAATTTCACAACTCCTACCACCAGTTTTCCACACTCGCTATATTTACTTTATTGCTTATTTATCTAAACAGCCCCTACTTTTTATTTATGTGCTCTTTATTATCTTGCAAACCTATCCTATCACACCTACAAAGTACTTCTAGTTTCATACTTGTTCTAGGTAAGACGAACACTAAGCGTGCGTAGAGTCGTATCAGTGGCAGATAGGACTTGAGAGAATATTTGTTCTACCTTTAGCTCCTCGTTGGGTTCGACACTCTTACTTATCGAAAGAGGCTACAACTATCCCCTACTCTTGTGGGTTATCAAGCAGCCTATGTCGATTGTGGACTTGGCTGCCTGTGTACAGGAGGAATGAGAATCAACAACCCATTGGGTGTGTCGGGTTTCACAAATCTTGCATTCATCAGACCGCATCAACACTGATACAGCAGTTTTGACGTTGGAAGCCAATTGCCGGTTTACACCACTGAAGTTGAAATTGGGACGGCTCAAGCGTCACTGCAATGACATGGGGACTCTCATGGTTGCTCTGGTGAAGTATGCCGACTCTGATAGTACCAAGGATCCCGAGTCCGACGATGACAAGACATGGAAGGGAAAGAAGAGCGGCAATACCAAGGGGCAGCAGCATAACCCGGCGGGTCATGGAAACAATGGTAAGTGTAAAGCGGATGCCAGCCTGGATTTTGTGGCTAATACCAACGAGCAGGACAAGGTTCAATAGCGTAAGGGTAAACCGCCCCGGCATAGTGGAGGAACAAGTCCTAACCCGAACCGCATGTCTTATCTGTTGCACCAGCCTTGCCCAAAACAGGGAACGAAGGAGACACCGTCCACGCACCTCTGGAAAGATTGTTATATCATGCAGGAGTTCAAAAATTCTGATTTCTTTCAGTAGTATCATGGACCGGCTAGCGGTTCAGGCCCCGGATCTCATGGGCCGGGTTATGGTGGAGGCAATTCCGGTTCAGGCTTCCACGGTAATCAGGGTGGACATAACAATCAAGGCAATCAGGGAAATCAGCAGCAACAGCAGCAGTCGGGTTATCAGAGCAACCCAAAGCCGTTGAATAGTGGGCAGTATCATGTTTTCACCACTAGCTTGTGCAAGCGCGATCAGAAGCTTCATAAGAGGGCAGTGAACTCCGTTGAACCGGCGGTGCCCCGTTACTTGCGCCGGTCTGAGCAGCCGATCGTGTGGAGTAGAGAGGATCATCCACACCGGGTTGACAATCCGGGTCATCTGGCATTGGTGGTAGCGCCTCAGGTGGGAGGTTATAAGTTCACTAAGGTACTCATGGATGGGGGGAGTAGTATCAATATCCTTTATTACGAAACTTTCCGTCGCATGGGGTTAACAGATAAAAATCTTAAACCGTCCAATACGGTGTTCCATGGTGTGGTGTCTGGTAAATCGGCATATCCTATTGGTAAAATAGCTCTAGAGGTGGCTTTCGGAGATGAGCATGACTCGAGATCAGAAACATTGACCTTTGAAGTGGTGAAAATCAAATTTCCGTATCATGACCTGTTTGGACGGCCAGCTTATGCTAAGTTTATGGCACAGCCTTGTTATGTCTATCTGCAGCTCAAGATGCCGGGTCACAAGGGAACAACAACAGTGCATGGGGGCCGCAAGATCGCTTTGGAGTGTGAAGAAGGTGGTGCGGCTTATGCTGAGTCGGTTTGTGCAACAGAAGAGTTGAAGTTTTACAAAGATAATGTTGATCCGGCAGATATGACTTCATTGAAGAAACCAACTACAGAGCATGATCCGGCACCTAAAGTTTAAATCGGCTGATGAGACTAAGCTTGTTGATTTCGTTCCTGGCGATTCATCCAAACAGTTTAGCATCAGCGCTAACTTGGATCTGAAATAGGAAAGCGCGCTCATCGAGTTCATCCATGAGAACCGGGACATCTTTGCGTGGAAGCCTTCTGACATGCCAGGTGTACCGAGAGAACTCCCTGAGCACACTCTCAATGTGGATCCCAAGTATAAACTGGTCAAGCAGTTTCTTCGCCGGTTCAATGAAGAAAGACACAAGGCTATTGGTGAGGAGGTTGTTAGGCTTTTGGCAGCCGGGTTCATTGTTGAAGTATTTCATCCTGAGTGGTTGGCTAATCCGGTGCTGGTACTTAAGAAGAATGGCACTTGGCGTATGTGCGTGGACTACACAGATCTCAACAAAGCTTGTCCAGCAGATCCTTTTGCCCTCCCTCGTATTGATCAAATCATTGATGCTACAGCGGGTTGTGCCCGTTTGAGCTTTCTGGATGCGTATTCTGATTATCATCATATCAAAATGGCAGTTAAGGACCAGGAGAAGACAGCCTTCATAACTCCTTTTGGAGCCTTCTGCTATGTGTCTATGCCCTTTGGGCTCAAGAGTGCCCAGGCGACTTATCAGCGTTGTGTGCAGAATTGTCTTCATGATCAGATCGGCCGCAATGTTCATGCTTATGTGGTTGATATTGTGGTAAAATCTAGACAGAAGGAGACGTTGATAGATGACTTGAAGGAGACCTTTGATAACCTGCGGGTTTATAAAATGATGCTTAATCCGGCCAAGTGTGTTTTTGTTGTACCGGCAGGCAAGCTCTTGGGCTTTCTGGTATCTAACATAGGCATCGAAGCTAATCCGGAGAAGATCAAGGCTATAACTTCTTTGGCCAAACCGAAGTGTATAAATGATGTTCAACGCCTGGCAGGCCGGATTGCCGCGTTGAGCCGGTTTATCAGCCGCCTTGGGGAGAAGGCCATCCCTTTATATCAGATGCTGAAGAAAACGGATAAGTTTGTCTGGAGTAACACCGCCAATGAAGAATTTGAGGATTTAAAGCGGCAGCTGGCAAATCCGCCGGTTCTCGCTGCTCCTGTTGATAAAGAGCCATTGTTGCTATATGTGGCAGCTAACGCCCGGGCTGTTAGCGTGGCTATTGTGGTGGAACGCAAGGAGGCCGGAAAGGAGTATCCGGTTCAACGACCGGTTTATTTTATGAGTGAGGTGCTTAATGAATCCAAGAAAAGGTACCCGCATTGGCAGAAGCTGGTATATGGGGTTTTCATGGCAAGCCGGAAGCTTAAGCAATATTTCCAAGGTCATCCCATCACGGTGGTCAGCTCCGCTCCTTTGGGGGATATAATCCAGAACAGGGAAGCAACTGGCCAGACTGCTAAGTGGGCTATTGAGCTTGGGCCTCACGGATTAAAATATATGCCCAGGACGGCGATAAAATCTCAGGCACTTGTGGATTTCATTAATGATTGGACAGAACTACAGGCGCCAGAAGAGAAGCCGGATCATACTCATTGGACCAGGCAATTGGAGGGCTCGGGGGCTGGAGTCGTATTAACTTCCCCACGAGGTGATAAGTTTTGTTATGTTCTCCGTTTAATGTTCCCTTGCACTAACAGTGCAGCTGAATATGAGACTTTACTCCATGGTCTTCGGATGGCTAAAGAGATGAATCTCAGCCGAGTTAAGTGCTTCGGTGATTCGGACCTGGTGCTCAACAAGTTTCCAGCACTTGGGACTCCAAGGACCCACTCATGGCGGCTTATCGTCGTGAGGTGGATATTGTTGCAGGTCACTTCAAAGGTTATCAGGTGGATCATGTGGACCAGCGGAAGAATGAAGCGGCGGACGCTTTAAGCCGTTTGGGTTCCCAACGTAAACCGGTTCCACCTAATGTCTTCTTGGATGTTCTGCATAATCCGTCCGTCAAGCTCCCTGGTGAAGAGGATTTGGCTGTTCCTGATCCGGAGGCTCAGTTGGTGGCGGCTCTCCATGTTATTCCGGATTGGAAGGTTCCATATTTGGCTTTTATGAACCGGGGCGAGTTACCTGAAGACGAAACTTTGGCCAGGCAGATAATCCGGCGGTCCAAGTCCATGACTATTATCAATGGAGTTACATCATTGCAGTGTGACAGGGGCGTTTCAACATTGTGTGTCCCCTGAAGAAGGCCGTGAAATTTTGCGTGAGGTCCACGAAGGAGACCGTGGTCACCACGCTGGTTAAAAATCGCTGGTTGCCAAGGCGTTTCGTCACGGTTTTTATTGGCTGACAGCTCATGCTGATGCCGAGGACTTGGTCAAAGGGTGTGATGATTGTCAAAAGTTCTCATGACGGGCTCATGTACCGGCTCAAGAGTTGAGGATGATTCCAATTACTTGGCCGTTTGCGACTTGGGGGCTCGATATGGTTGGACCCTTTAAGAGATCAAGGATAAAAAGACCCACCTTCTGGTGGCGGTTGATAAGTTCACTAAGTGGGTAGAGGCAGAGCCAGTCAGTAAGTGTGATGCAGCTACGGCGGTTCAATTCATCAAAAAGGTGATCTTCCGGTTTGGCCTTCCACACAACATTATAACAGGTAATGGTACCAATCTATCAAAGGGTGCCATGAAGGAGTTCTGTCAACGTGCGCACATCCGGCTTGATGTGTCATCAGTGGCTCAGCCCCAGTCCAATGGTCAAGCGGAGAGGGCCAACCAAGAGATCTTGAGAGGCATAAAACCCCGGCTTATGGTTCCTTTGCAATGGACGCCGGGTTGTTGGGTTGAGGAGTTACCTTCTGTGTTATGGAGCATCAATACCACACCCAACAGATCGACGGGGTACACACCATTCTTCATGGTTTATGGAGCGGAAGCGGTTCTTCCTAGTGACATCCGTCATGACTCACCCCATGTAGCGGCATATGTCGAAGCTGACAATGAGAAGGCATAGCAGGAAGCTCTTGACCTGTTAGATGAGGAGCGTGACATGGCAGCAGCCCGTTCGGTGATTTATCAGCAAGATCTGCGTTGTTATCACAGCCACCGGGTTAGAACCATAACCTTTCAAGAATGCGATTTGGTGCTTCGACTCATCCAAGATCAGACGGATATGCACAAGTTATCCCCCCCCCCTTGGGAAGGACCCTTTGTGGTTAGCAAGAATCTGCACAACGGTTCATACTACCTAATTGATGTTTGAGAGCGCAAAGACTCACGTAAATCGGAGGAGGAGACCCACCGGCCGTGGAATATAGCTCATCTTTGACCCTACTATACTTGAGCCATAGGCTCTGCTTATGTACATAGCTATGACAATGTATATATTATGATCAATATAATAAACCAGAACCTCAGCTAAAGCGGGGTATCTGTTGTTTTTCTTACATCATGTGTGGTTACATGGAGCTTCTGTTTATAAAGTGGCATCCAGTTTACCCCTTGATTCAGCTTATCAAAGCTTTATACAATATCACTTGGGGGCTTGGTCGTATCCGAACCATAGCTACACCTCTTGATCGGCAATGCCACAATATCACTTGGGGGCTTGGTCGTATCCGAACCATAGTCACACCTCTTGATCGGCTCAAAGCCAAATCAATCTGGGGCCAAAGAGAGTGTTGTAAAACAACAACTCAAACATAGGCACCCACCGAGCACAGCTCAAAATGTTACTTAGGGATTCTTTGTTGTCGAAATGAACAAAGAATCTACACTTGTAATAGGCTATCAAGCCATGGCTTGGAAGCCTGGTGTATACACCTAAAACCCCGGGTTAGCCTGCCTCTTTAAGTAAGTCACTCCGCCCAGGTAAACCTGGTATGACCCATCGAACTTTGACAAGTTACTCTAATAAGACCCTGAACTTGTCAAGTTAAAATGATGATTGGTTAAGGATTGAGGACCATCTTAAAAGGCTTTGTAAAATGGTTTAACTCAGTGGCCTAGCAGTCCATCAAAAGCCTCGAATTTGGGGCCTGGCAGCCCATGAAAAGCCTCGACTACAAGTGTTTCATTTGATTTATTTGCTAAGTTTTTCTCTTTGGATGAGATTTCTAATGTTTTGATGAACCGGCGTTCGTTAACCGGCTTGACTTTCAACTACAAGTTGTCAGTACATGATTAGTTATAATTCGGAGACTATCAGCCCGGTCTGGTTTCGACTCAAAGTCGCCAGTATTGAATAAACCGGTGTTTATCACAACCCGAAACGGTTTTATTGTAAACCGGCATCATATAACAGGAGTTACTGATACTCCGGGTTAGGGTTGTTACCCTCACCACAAAGTTGGTCAGCCAACATTATGACTCAAGGTCACAGGTATCACGTATTTCCATATTTGGTTATCTTTTTATAACTTTGGTTATAAACCTAGGTATATATATATATATATATATATATATATATATATATATATATATATATATATATATATATATATATATATATATATATATATATATATATATATATATATATATATATATATAAACCGCCAGGCGCTTTAAGCTTCTTATGCTGAGGATAGCTTGAATAAATTTCTATGGATTATGAACATCATATCTTAAGCATGGCGGATTAGCAAGCATCATCATGAGATAAATATGCGAAGACATAACAGACCAAGTGTTTTAACTAGCCTATTACAAGGCGTTTCAGTGCCCAAAAGGATAATTGTTTCTCAAATAAGTGTTGCTGCACGTGGAAGACTAAACCGGCCTCCAGATTATGGTTGGTCACCAGCTTGACCTGACGGCTGCGGATCATCTTGCACTGGTTCATCCTATTCGTCTCTACCAAGTGGCTGGAAGTCAACAGTTGTCCAGTCGATCCCAGTTAATGCTTGGAACACAACTTCGTCGCTTATAAGGGTGGACGGTTCAATGTCAGGGGCATAAGTGTGCTTACGGATTGGAGGGATCAGGTTTTGAGCCTCAGGAGTCGATGCAGCAACCCGTTTGTTGTTGGTGTCGTAACTCGCCTGGTAAATGAAAGATCAGCCTCTTCAGCAAGTTGACAAGCCAGTGGACGTACTTCCCGGTTTATGGCACGGAGATCTTCATTGCCAAATTCTGAACCGTCTTCTTTTAAACTTGGGTAGCCTTTAGCCACGTCCACCGGTTCAAGATCAGGCACCCATGATTTTGCCCTGGTTAGTGCGGTCAGAGCGCCAGCCCTTGTAGCAGATCTCTTTAGCTCTTCTACCCGGGCAGGGAGCATAGATAGCCGGCTTAAAGTATCCTTGATTAACGTCGGCGGCAGTTTATTATGAGAAGCGGTGCAGATAATTCGTTGAGCGCCGGTGTACAATTGCTCTATCAGCGTGTAAGTAGTCTTCAGCTTCTTCTGTACATCAGAGCCCAGATGACTAATGCGAGTTCCTGCATCATTGTAAATGTCAGTGAAACGGAAACACATGGGAAGACATGTTGAAAGTATAGAGCAAGGATGCTTACCAAACACAGCAGCAGTCATAGCATGTACTTGCCGCTTTATACCAGTCAGCTTGTCTACCACCGGTTTGAGAGCTGCTTGTACGTCCTCGGCTCTTATCTGCAAAGCAGATTTCTCTGTGTTCCAATCCGCCCGCTCCTTGTTGAAACTCTCCTTTATCTTTTCCATAGCGGCTAAAGCGCTAGTCAGCTCATCCTTTGCCTTGTAGGTTTCAGCTTGCTGGGATTTGATGTTCTCTTGCAGATCAGCGGTTTGAGCTTCCTTTTTGCTCAATTCAGCCTATAACAGATAGAAGTATAATGGGTTGATGCTATATGATCGAAGTACCAAGCACATGACAAGTTATGCACTTGATACTTGGGGGCAAATGCATATTTGTTTGTTCTCAGAAATTTTTACAAGTCCCAAGCACAATACAAGTATTACTCTTGGCACTTGGGGGCTAATGTATGTTTGCTCAAAGTACTGATTTGGGAAATCTTTTAATAGTCCCGGTTCATCTTTTACAAAGTTAAACCGGCCCTTGGGGGCTACACCAGTGAAAAATACAGTATTGCAATTATATAATGCCGGTTCATTTTAAAAGAGATAACCCGGTCCCTGGAGGCTAACCATGATAGGTTATTACTAAGTCCCAGTTCAGATTCGTATCATAAACCGTCACTTGGGGGCTACTGGAGTTGATAAATTGCAATTGGACGTAAGAGAGAAACAGTTATGTAGTTACCTTATATCGCTCCTTCATCAAGTTTACCAAACCAGCTTCATAGTCACGGCTGGTGTACAGACGGTTCAAGAAGCCAGAATGAATGTCTTGAGCATTGAGATGGGCGTAGCTTGACAAATCGGCGTTCCATTTGCCTTTGTCGATAGCATAAAGCTCGTCCTTAGCAGTATGCTTTGAGAAAGCGACAGGATTGCCAGGAGTAGTGTGGCCAATGCCAGTAATCATAACATCATCCTCTTTATCATCAGCAGCCTTTACTGGAGTTGGCGGTTTGTCAGTATCCTTAATTGGACTGACCGTTTTGTCATCAGTTCGGACAGGCAGGTTGGCTGGTCTGCATGGCTTGTGGTGTCAACTTCCACTTGTTAAGCAAAGAAGTCATGGGCTTGAGGCGGCGGATCATTAAGCATGGCGTCAGCGTCGGTCTCTTCCGGATCTAGTGTTTTTTCCAGTTCAACAGCTACATTGTCATCAGCCGGTTTATTTAGCCGAGCCTTTTTGCCGGGTCTTGGCTTGGCACTGAAAATAACAAATATAAAAGGTCAAGATGTTATGTCAAACATACATCATTTTAAATAAAAGTTTAAAGGTATGACTCACCTAGGAACTGTCTTGAGGGGTGGAAGCTTTGTGGCTGATGACTCGCCAGAAGATGAGTGGGAAGTACCCTGATAATTTGAATCAGACGGGTTAAGAGGCTGACGGAAACAACCCACTTTGGGGCATGAAGTTTCAAGGATATAAGAGACCTCTGATCGGCGTTTCCGAACCGGAGTGTTCGGTAAACCGGCGGAGGTAACTACCTGGCCGCTATGCCGGGCTGTGCGGCGAGCCTCGTGCTGCTGCGTCTTCAACAGAAAGTTAAGGTCCAAGTAAGCAAGAGGGTGAGAAAAATTTACTTTCCAGTTTGCTCGACGGATTTCTGATGTTGGCAGAGGATCTGAATCGAAGGAGAGAATGATTACCTAAACGTCGCCAGCTTGACTGCCTTCAACGTCGTCCTGATAATAGTCATCATCAATAAGTTGTATGAAAAATGAACCAAGAGAGTCAAGTTCTACCTCTGAGTCCGGATTGACCACGTCGTCATCAGCATTTGGCTCAGAAGACGCAGTGGTCCTTTTCTTGGCAGGCTTTTTAACAACCTTGGTCTTTTGGCGAACTGGCTTGGCCGGTATGTCTTGCGGTTTTGCCGGTTTATCTTGTGGTTTTTTATTCCAGAACGGATCATCACCCTGTCAAAATCAGACAAACTTTCAGAGAATATTTTGAAATAAGCAACTTACGGTAAGGAGGTTATGTAATTCTTATAGATGGCGGTTTGTTGAAGGTGCAGAAAGGACTTAGTCCGGTTTGGCTGCAGACGGCCTCCGGTTCATTCAACATTTTCTTGACAGCCTCAGTAATTTCAGCTTCTGTCAGTTGAATATTAATGTGCCGTTGACGGTAAATTCCTTGTGTATTCACACATCAAGCCGGGGCGCCGGCTTAAGGGTAGAACGCTCCAGCCGATCCAGCAACGAGCAAAATCACCACCTGTTAAACCGTTTGCCTTAAAGGCTCTAAGCTTCGACAACTGTGGGGCAAAGATGGCCCTTTCCTTTGTTGTTAACCTATGAGGAAAAGGATGCGTATTGCTAAGGCGGTGAGGGCGGTAACCCGGCAGGGGGTTTTCATCAGTTGTAGATGTATCCTTGTAATAAAACTAGGTCTGGTTCCACTCTTTGGGGTGACTGTGGAGCTTGGGATGAGGGAAGGTGACTTCCTTCCTTTTCTGAACCGCCATTCCGCCCAATTTAGTATTGGGTCCATCCGTGAACTCTGTGCGACGGTTTAAGTGAAAGAAATCCCTAAATAGTTCAACTGTAGGTTCCTCTTGCAGATAAGCCTCACAGAAGACTTGGAAGTGGTAGTGGCTATGACATTTGAACTCGGTGGCGCCGGATAGAAAGAATCGGTAGGGCCGAGTTTGACTTTGGGTTCAGGTCATATGTGGATGTGAGAAAGTAGTGGAGGGTTTTGGAGCATATCACTAAGCACATGGAGCAAGAGGCTCATTAAGCAACACATCATCCCTTCTTGATAGTATTGGCTTTTCCTATAGACTCAATGTGATCTTGGATCACTAAAATGTAAAATGTAGAGTCTTGAGCTTTTGAGCTTGAGCCAATCCTTTGTCCTTAATATTTTGAGGGATTCACTTTCATCATCCATGCCATGCCAATGATTGAGCTTTCCTGAAATATTCATCTTGGAATAGTAATAGCTCAATGAGCTATATGTTGTTATGAATTACCAAAAACCACCTAGGGATAGTTGCACTTTCAATCTCCCCTTTTTGGTAATTGATGACAACATATAGATCAAAGCTTCGACAAATGATAATAAAATTGAAAAACATCGTCGCTTTGAGAAGTATGTGATAAGCAAGATCTCCCCCTAAATTTGTGCATATCTTAAGATTTGCTTTGGACTGCAAATGCACAAGAAATTAGGCTCATGGGTTACTCTTCCATGTCACATACATCTTGGTGGAGCGCTCAAAATAATAACGATTGAATACATGCACTCATCACCAAGCACAGTGAATGATCATATAAGGATAAATAAGATAATATCATAAAAAGCATAAGTGTAGCTTATGATCAAACACATGATCATCAATGTCTCACAGGTAATGCATAGTATCTCAAGCAATCAAACGCAAATAAAGTTCAACCAAAAAGACAAGAGAGGACAAAAGCAAATCTCTCTCTCTCGAAGCCTATGATCTATACATTTTTCTCCCCCTTTGGCAACAAGATACCATAAAGTTCCTAGAAAATGCGTAGCACTATGTCGTCTCTCAGGCTTGGTCTTCTGGTGGTGGTGTAGACATGACTCCAAGGATGAACACATCAGTAGACGTGGTAGGAGCTGAAGAAGTTGGAGCTGGAGCTGGTTGAGCTGGAGCTGAAGAAGTGGCTCTGGTGTCTGTAGTTGGCACTGCAGCTGACCTCTGAGCTCTAGGCACTCTGGCAAATGCATCAATTGTCGTCTTTCCCTTCCTCTCCTGCATATCATCTTGTAACTGCTCCACAGCTGACTGAATCTCAGTCACTTTGACATCAAGATCATAGAATTTTTGTTCCATGATTCTCTCCAGGCTCTCCTGGTTTTGAGTTAGGGTGGCCAGTCCCTTCTCAATCCGTAGAGTTGATGCTATCAAGTAACCAAGCTGCTCCTGCTTGTTCTTCAGAAAGTACTCCGATGCCTCTGCTAGAGTGGGCATCTTTGCAGCTTTCTCTTGCCTTGCCTTCTCCTTTCTCTCCTGAGCTTGCACTAATGATGGTTCATTCTCAGTCATGACAACTCGATTGTCCTCAATACAGGATAGAGAACCATGTGTTCCTTATCCAATAGATACTTTCTGTGCCCATCTTGAGTTTATCAACTCCTGAATCGTGGGGCATAACCACAACTCCTCTTCCAGTCTGCTTGCTGTCCTCTTAATTGTCTCAACTATGAGGCTCATGACCTTGAATTTCGAGGCACATCAAAAACATGAAGCAAATTGATTGCATGCCCTATAATCATGTTATGGTCACATGATTTTGGCAATAGAGTATGCATTAAGATCCAGTTGATCGTAGGCAGCCCTGACAGCAGAAAATGGACTGATCCAAACTTGAAGGACTCAAGTGCATCATCTAGGATCTCCTTGTACATCTGCGACATAGAGTTATGATCCATTTTCTTCTTACCATAAATGTCCAGGTCATCCTCACTTTCCTTTGGGGCATTGATCAAACTTTCCCATTCCTCTATGGTAGGCGATATCTGGTTCCTTCGACATCCACACTATCACGCCATCCGGATAGAAATGTGCTGTGGAGTAGAATTGCATGATGAGTTCATCGTTCCAGTTGGTGAGCTTCTGCCCAACAAAATCAGCAACTCCACACGCACTGAAGCTGTCATATACTCCAGGGTAGTGTTCTGCGTTCTCCTGCATGTAGGTCCAGTCGACCCATCTCATATCGCAAACTATGGGCTTCTTATCCAGCAAGATAGTCTCATAAAAGTCCTGCTGCTCCTTGGTGTGGAACCTGTAGTCCACAACAGTCTTTCTCCTCGTGGCATATGGATCTGACTCTCTCCATAGCATCAACCCATGATCTCTCCTGATCTTCATGTTTTCAGCCACAGGATGAGCATCATTGTGGTCTGGGATCTTGGGTTTGAGCTTCCTTAGGACCTGCCCTTCTTCATCTTCCTCAGCATCAACCTTAGGCATTGGGGCCTTGTTATTTTCAGCTGCGGGTATGCTCCTGGTATTCCTCTTGGGTGCATTCTTGGACTTGAGGGCAACTTTGGGCTTGGAAGTTGCAGCCCCTGATTTGATAGCATCACCCATCAGCTTTTGTGCCTTGGGTGCTGGTTCTGCAAACTCTTCTTCTTCTTCCTCTTCCATCATGGAAGGCTTCCCAATCACTCTTTCCATGGTCTTCTTGACCCTTTCTTTCCCTTTCTTTCCCTCTGTAGCAACAAGCTCTTTGGGTTGAGATTCCAAAGGAGCTTGAGTAGACACTCTGGCTTTGGCCATTGGTTGTCTACCTGCTGGCCTTTTGATTTTCAAACCAGGCTTCACTGCAGATGAGCTGAACTCCCTCTTGAGCACTTTCTTCTTGGAGCTTGCCTCATCCTCAACTGCCACATAATCCTCATCCTCAGACTCTGAGGTCTTCTTCTTTCTTGTCCTTGTGGCATCCTTGGGCAAATTGCTCGGAGTGCTTCTGCTCCCCTCATCTGAGCTGCTTGAGGGACTAGTGCCCTCGCTCAATTGGATCTGCTCTTCAGATTTGTTCTAGCTATCACTTTGGTCTGACATGCTGTTCAACTGACTGCTGACCCTGTGAATAGTTATGGATGAGGTAGAGTGGATGAGCATCACAAAAGGCAGAGATTTTTGCAAAAGAATGATTCAAAAAACTTAGTTTTAGTTTCCCACTGAAAACATTTCGGATCTACCGATTTTCAAACTCGGAGATACCGAAGCAGTTTTGGAACCTAAACTAGTGAACTCGGTCAGACCGAGTCACAGTTCGGTGGCACCGAGACTGCTAAGGTTTCACAAAGTTCTAAAATCGGTCACACCGATTAGCAATTCTCGGTCAGACCGAGACTTACTAGTGCAATGGCATTAGCCAAATTGGTGGGACCGAGTTTTAAAAGTCGGTGGGTCCGAGATGGTTTCGGCGGAAACCTAACCTTAAATTTTCGAATCGCAACTATTCTAAGGATTGATTTGACTGGATAGGAGTGTTTCAATTGTGGCAAGATGCATAATGAACACAATGTGCTGAGAATCGGACGAGGAAAGCACTGTGATCGAGTTCATACCCTAGTTCGGCGGGAACTCGCTACGGCGGCAACGGCGGAGGAGAATTCCGTTGACGGCGGCGGAGACCAGCGACAGGAGGCAGCTGGCGACGAAGTCGACGATCCGTAGACCAAGTTGGCAGAGCGAGCTATGCGCGGGCGAGAAGATTCGGAGAAAGTTTTCCAAATTTTGCCCGTGCGTATATATAGCCCGACCCTGTCGGTTTGACCGAGTGGTAAAACTCGGTGGCACCGAGATGCAAAACTGTGAACAGCTATAGCAACTCGGTGTGACCAAAAAGTACAAATCGGTTGCACCGAGATGAAAACCTAGATCGACTTAGTAATCTCGGTATGACCGAAATGGAGGAATCGGTCAGACCGAAAATCACAAAGAAGTTTTGGAACTTTAAGTCTATGACGAATCGGGGACTCCGAGTGGTCCTCACATAGAGTGGTTCAAATCTGACTTGATCAAATTTTTGTGATGTAGCATGAATAGAGATTGAGACGAGAAAAGCATAGATAGCTAGAGATGGTTCTTAGGCATTCTTGTCCATCCACTTGGCCAAAGAAAGAAAAGCCAAACAATCAAAACAACAAGTGGATGTCCTCGAATGAGTAAAATATGCAACCAACATGCTCACACAATAAAATGACAAATGAAATATGTGACAAAGCATGCACGACCAATTCGAGCATCTATCAAACAATTGGCGATGACTAGGTCATCTATATATGAGTATATTGACTTAGGAGTCAAATGAGAACATTTTATCATAGGTCATACTCATCGTTTAAGCTCAAGTGGGATTACCACTTTTACATAAAGCATTTATGTGTTCACATCATTAGAGTTGCTTTGACTCAACTCTTGGAGTTAAGCTCCCCCTAGATGTGAGATCCCCCTTTAGAGGGATAAACTAATCTTGGGTTTTGTCGATGATGACTTCATGTAGGTGTTGAAGATGTGGATGCTCAATGTTGATGTAGATCGTTTGGAGCAATCCAATGGAGTGAGTTGCACTTTCAATACCTACACGGGTTAGTCCCACAACGAACAAACAAGAATATCCATAGATATAGAGTGATGCACACACAAAATGATGTCCATGAAAACATTAGGTTACCTTGTCCCTTGCCTTACCAACATGAGGGTTTATGACTCCTTGAACTAGTGCAAGATATGGAAGTTGTCGGCGTTCTGGGAACAGGGGTCCCCAGACTTGCCTGCCTGCGGCCTGCGGCGTGGCTCAAAGGAGGCCCAGGACAGCCCATCTTCATCAGCGCAAGCTCAAGACCCTCGCGAGGGGCCAAGCCTCACGGGGCGGACGACAAGGAGCTTCCTCAGGCACGGCCTCGTCAGGCTGGCTCATGAGGAGGCGGAGAGTTCAAGGCAGGGTACCTCGCGAGGTGCCCATGACGCAAGCCATGACGACCAAGGGCGCCAGTCGGGCGCCAGCCGTGCAGCGTCCTCCTTTCCTCTTTGGTGCAAAGGGAGCAAGCGCAGGCGAGAGCATCAAGCAAAGGCATCCGTTTCAGTGCAACAAGACCAAGACCAGCCCAACGGCTGGAAGGGAGTCATCGTGGAGCCCAAGCAGGCGTCATCACCAGAGCCTTTGGCAGGCGAGGACCAACTTTAGTCAGGATAAGTGTACCCGCTGTTCCCCTTCAAAATGGCCAATTGTTGGCGCCCTTCCCGCTCAATATTTGGGAAGAGGCCCAGGGCCTTCGCCTATAAATAGGAGTAGCCACACTCAGAGCAGGAGACCTGAATCCTCATCAAGAAACCAGTAGCTAGAGCGACTGAACACCACCTAGCAGCTCATCGCACCCGGCAAGAACAGACCCTCGCGAGGCTGTTCTTCCTTGTATTGTTCCTCATCAGCCCAAGAGGCAATCCACCACACCACACACTGGAGTAGGGTATTACACCACAATGGTGGCCTGAACCAGTATAAATCTTGTGCCTCTTGTGTTGTTCCATTTAGTAGTTTAGGTCCCAGCGATTCGGCGAGGTGCGAGACGGTGGAGGGTTGGATCTCCGCGCGCACCCCAGTGTTCGAACCTCAAGGGTCTGCCGGAACCCGAAATCCGACATTTGGCGCGCCAGGTAGGGGTGCGCCGGAATCCGCCTTCCGTCGCCTCGTTCTTCCCCGACCACCGCAACCATGTCTGACGCTCGTCGTGCTCGCGCCGAGCACCGAGCCACCATCGCCTCCCGTGTCACCCGGACGACTTCCAACGGCGGGCGCCCTCGTCGTTCCTCACCGCCCGCTGCCAACACCGCCACTGGCCCAGCGGGGGACGGGCAGCGGGCATCGTCCCTGCGCTCCTCGGCGACCTCTGGGAAGGAGCCGCGTAGCTTCCTCGTCACCCGCCCCGTCGCGCCGGTTCCTCCGGTCGTCGCGGCCCTCCTGGGCGGCTCGCAGGCGCCGCCTTCCAGCCGCCATGTCAAGACAGTCATCCGCCGGGTCGGCGCCGCCTCCACGCGGCAGGGGGCTCCCTCGGGCTGGACGGAGCCGTCGACCGGGCTGACCTTCGACTCTCGGGACCACCCCACCAACTCGGCCGGCTCAGGTGCGCTCCTCATGCTCTGCACACCCACCATCTGCCAGGTTGCTGTCACCAGGACCCTCATCGACGGCGGCGCTGGCCTCAACGTACTCTCAGTCGTGGCCTTCAACCTCCTCTGCATACCCAGGGAGCGGATGCAGCCCAGCCGGCCTTTCTCGGGTGTAGGAGGAGGGTCATCCAGCTCCTTGGGGCAAATCCGGCTTCCGATGACCTTTGGCACCTACGACAACTTCCGCACGGAACTGGTCGACTTCGACATCGCCCCCATCGGCCTCCCCTACAATGCCATCCTTGGCTATCCAGCATTGGCCAAATTCATGGCCGCAACCCACCCGGGGTACAACCTCATGAAGATGCCTGGGAGCAGCGGCATCCTCACCGTGCCCGGGGATACTGAAGGTGTGCTGCGAGCACTCAGGCTCACCCTCAAGACGGCGGCCGCAGCGCAGCCCGCCGATGCGGAAGCCCCCAAGCCCAAGGGGGCTGCGCCGACCAAGAAGAAGCAGTTGTTCACCCAAGGCAAGGCGGAGACCAAGCAGATACCTGTCGACGAGGACGGGTCCACAAACGCCACCTTCACCATAGGCGCCAACCTCGAGCCCGAACAGGAGGAAGCCCTTGTCAAGTTCCTGCGTGCGAACAAGAAGGTGTTCGCCAGGGAGCCCGATCAGCTGGTGGGGATCCCACGGGGTGTAATCGAGCACCACCTCAACGTATGCCCCAACGTGTGTCCTGTGAAGCAGAAGGCGAGAAGGCTGTCCACTGAAAAACAGGCCTTCATCGTCCAAGAGACCCGCAAGCTAGAAGCCGCGGGGGTTATTCGCGAGGTCCGATACCCAGACTGGCTGGCCAACCCTGTGGTGGTGCCAAAGAAGGGAGGAAAGGAGCGCATGTGTGTCGACTTCACCAACCTCAACAAAGCATGCCCGCAGGATCCGTTCCCGCTCCCTCGCATCGACCAGATCGTCGATTCCACCGCCGAGTGTGACCTGTTATGCTTCTTGGACGCCTTTTCCGGGTATCGCCAAATCAAGATGGCGGTGGAAGACGTGGAAAAGACGGCCTTCCTAACCCTGTGTGGAGTGTACTGCTATACATGCATGCCATTCGGGCTGCGCAACGCAGGGGCAACCCTCCAGCGGCTCATGCACATCACCTTGGGCACACAGCTCGGGAAGAATGTGGAGGCTTACGTCGACGACATCGTGGTGAAGTCTCGCGAGGCCAAGACCTTGATACAAGACCTGGAAGAAACCTTCGCGAGCCTCAACGCAGTGAGCCTTCGACTCAACCCAGAGAAGTGTGTGTTTGGGGTTCCCTCAGGCAAGCTCCTGGGTTTCCTCGTGTCTCACCGAGGCATCGAGGCCAACCCAGAAAAGGTCAAGGCAGTTGAGGACATGAGCCCACCAAAGACCCTCAGGGAAATGCAGAAGCTCACGGGGGCCAGAACTTGGCTGGGCCGTTCATCTCCCGATTGGGGAGCGGGCGCTGCCTTTCTTCCAGCTGATGAAGAAAAAGGGGCCCTTCGAATGGACTGAAGAGGCCGGCAAAGCGTTCCAAGACCTAAATAGGTACCTGACCAGCCCTCCAGTGATGGTGGCCCCGCGCCCTCAGGAGCCCTTAGTACTCTACCTCGCCGCCACTCCCTACTCCGCTAGCGCAGCTCTGGTGGAAGTTAGGGAGGAACGTCAGGCCATGACCACGGCGGACACCAGAGCTAAGGCAAGACCGAATCAGAAGGAACTCGCAGAAGCCAGCACCACAATGGAAGAAGATCAGCCGTCACAGCAGAGCACACCAAGGGCGGGAGAGGCCCCCCATCCAAGCACCCATCTTCCGGAGGCGCCGTCGCCTCGGGAGGCACCACAGCTTCCGGAGGGCGCCACCAGAGCCGACGCCCCTAGCCTCGTCGAGCACTCGTGTACTTGCCAAGACCTGATGTTACGGGATGCGAGGGCACGGTACCCCATGCTGCAGAAGCTCCTCCTCGCGCTGTTGGTGGCTTCGCGCAAGCTGCGGCATTACTTCGTGGTCATCCAATCAAGGTTGTCTCGGCATACCCCCTGGAGAGGGTGCTCAGGAGCCCCAACTCGGCCGGAAGGGTCGCCGAGTGGAACATTGAGCTGCAAGCATTCCAGCTCGAGTTCAGCAGCACCAGAGTCATCAAAGGGGCGCTACTGGCAGATTTCGTGGCGAATGGATGAAGCACCGGCCTCGGGGCGGCGAGGATCGATCCT
The DNA here is from genome assembly GCA_021605205.1 of Aegilops longissima. Lineage (NCBI taxonomy): Eukaryota > Viridiplantae > Streptophyta > Magnoliopsida > Poales > Poaceae > Aegilops > Aegilops longissima. The sequence continues at coordinate 19,700 of JAHIAM010000607.1, forward strand.
CTCCCGAGGAAGCGGCGCCGAAAGTTGGGTCATGTACTTGACGGAGCGTTCTCAGACATGGCGCTGGGCTTGGGGTAGTGCTCATATCTCCCTTCCAGACAAGCTCTACTATGCCGTGCAGCTCTGTTTTCAGCAGGCGAGAAGGTCTCAACAATATAGCAGAATCTGAGGGGCTGATAGAGGGTGCGAAGGTTGCCGCTGCCCAGGGGTGAAGCGCCTACCATCAAGAGCGATTCACAGCTCCTCGTCAATTTCTCCAACAAGGTGTACGAGCCAAGAGATGAACACATGGAGGCCTACCTTGCGGAGGTCCGCAGGATGGAGAAACAGTTCTGGGGGTTGGAGCTGCAGCACGTGCCCCGCGGCACCAATCAAGAGGCCGACGACATCGCCAAACGAGCCTCCAGGAGGTTACCCCAGGAGCCGGGCATCTTTGAGGAACGGCTCTTCAAGCCCTCAGCCCTACCGCCGTTATCAAGCACAACACAGCCTCGGGAGGAGCTCCCTCAGCTACCTGCCTCGGGAGCCCCAGCCTGTGGCCCGGCCTTAGGAGCACGCCTGCTCCTAACGACGGAACCTCAAGAGGAGAGCTGGATCACGGAGCTCAAGAATTACTTAACGCGTGGAACTTTGTCGGAGAAGGAAGAGGAGGCAGAGCGTGTGGCGCGGCAAGCCACGGCATAAATCATCATGGATGGAGAGCTCTACCGGAAACGACCGAACGACCTATCCCTGCGCTGCATCACCAGGGAACAGGGGAAGGAACTGCTGGCAGATATACATGGCGGAGATTGTGGGCACCATTCGTCGTCTCGGGCCCTCGTCGGCAAGGCGTTCCGCAGCGGTTTCTATTGGCCCACCGCGCTCAATGACGCTATCGAACTCGTGAAGGCTTGCGAGGCTTGCCAATTCCATGCCAAGCAGATCCACCAGCCAGCAGGAGGTCTGCAAACCATCCCCCTCACTTGGCCATTCGCGGTCTGGGGGCTGGACATTCTGGGCCCTTTTCCTCGGGCGCCAGGGGGCTATCGCTAGCTCTACGTCGCCGTGGAAAAATTCACCAAGTGGGCCAAAGTCGAGGTTGTCCGTGTCATCCCTGCTGGTTCTGCGGTCAAGTTCATCAAGGGCATCGTGATCCGGTTCGGAGTGCCGAACCGCATCATCACCGACAACGGTTCGCAGTTCACCAGTAACCTTTTTAAAACGTACTGCGCTAACCTTGGGACGCAGATATGCTACGCTTCGGTGGCGCACCCCCGCAGCAATGGACAGGCCGAGCGGGCCAACGCAGAGGTCCTGAGAGGCCTCAAGACCAGGACGTTCAAGAAGAAACTGGAGGCCTGCGGCAGAGGCTGGTATGACGAGCTTCCGTCCGTGTTGTGGTACATCCGCACAACCGCAACCAAGCCAACTGAAAAGACCCCCTTCTTCCTGGTCTACGGAGCTGAAGCGGTCCTCCCTCACGAGGTCAAGCGTCGATCCGCGCGGGTCCTGGCGTTCGATGAAACACTGCAGGACGCCATGTGGGGGACGGCCCTTGTGCTGGGGGAGGAGCGCCGTCGAGAAGCTGCGCTGCGAGCGGCAAGGTACCAGCAGGCACTCCGGCGATACCACTGCCGCAACATCCACCCCAGAACTCTCGAGGTAGGGGACCTCGTGCTCCGACGGGTCCTCTCCAGGGAGGGACTGCATAAGCTCTCTCCCATGTGGGAGGGCCCGTTCAAGGTTGTTCATGTTTCCAGGCCTGGCTCCGTGCGCTTGGAGACTCAAGAGGAAGTACCTATACAGAACGCGTGGAACATCCAGCACCTCCGGAGGTTTTACCCCTAAAAGGCCCAGTGCCTGTGAAGAAGGCGAATGCCTGTGAAGCTCATCTTTTTGGAAAAGTCCCATTGCCTGTGAAGAAGGCGAATGCATGTGAAGCTCATTCTTTTTGGAAAAGGCCCAGAGCCTGTGAAGAAGGCGAATGCCTGTGAAGCTCATTCTTTTTGGAAAAGGCCCAGAGCCTGTGAAGAAGGCGAATGCCTGTGAAGCTGATCTTTTTGGAAAAGGCCCAGAGCCTGTGAAGAAGGCGAATACCTGTGAAGCTCATTCTTTTTGGAAAAGTCCCAGAGTCTGTGAAGAAGGCGAATGCCTGTGAAGCTCATTCTTTTAAGAAAAGGCCCAGAGCCTGTGAAGAAGGCGAATGCCTGTGAAGCTCATCTTTTTTGAGAAAGGCCCAGAGCTCGTGAAGAAGGCGAACGCTGTGAAGCTGTCGCTGCTCGAAAGGGCCCGGAGCCCGTGAAGAGGGCAACGCCCGTGAAGCTCGCTTCGGAAGAAAGGCCCGGAGCCTGTGAAGTGGGCCAACGCCTGTGAAGCTCGCCGCCCGTGATACTCTCACGAAATAATGAGTTGGGGCTGTACACACCCCGGAGTCTCAGGAGTGCCGGCCTTAGGCCCTGGGGCTCCCTCCCACGCCCAGTGGCAGCACTTAGCTCCGGGCTGGTGAGAAGACGTCGAAGACTAGACTAGGTGCCGGACGCAGCTTTTTCATTTGCTTTCTGCAGTTGACTAGTTATTCCCATTTGGAGTTTTTATCGAAACTATCGCCTTCTTTTGGTCTGTGGTTCTTCGATCTTTTTCGCTCTCCTGCCTCGATTTCTCTTGCGTGGGGACTCACGAGGCAGAGGCCTCGGGAGCCCCCGCGAGCGTTCCTGCCCCTATCGCTCAAGTTTGCACGGCCCTGGTCCACTGCTGGAGCACCCCTCCTGACCATGCCTCACGGGCAGCACAACGCGAACACGGCTGGAGTTCACTTGCGAATGGGCGTACAACAGAAAGGAACAGTATCAGGATAGCAAAAGCAGGACGATAATTAACGGCGTTAACCTAAACACGCCCCCACGGGGCCACACATTGTTGCCTTTTTTGCGCAGGAGAAAAGAAAGAAAAAGGACAAAAGCGGGTGATGCACGCCCCGTGCCGGCCCTCTTGGAAGGCTCGAGCCATCTCCGGAGCTCAGGCGGACTCCCTCTCGCGCTTCACCGGGGTGCGACGGTAAGCGTACCCGCTGCCACCCCCCAAGCAGGCGCGGCGGCGCGGGGGCTGGCCGCGGCCGCTGCTGGAAGAATGACCACCCAAAGAAGAGCTGGTGAAGCGTGAGGAGTCACGAGCATCGCCAGCCGCCCGCGCGCCGCCCTCCCCATCCACGACGGGGATGAGTCCTCAGCCGCGATCGTCGTCTTCAGGGCAGCACCCCATGCGGCGACCGTCTTCCCCAAACACCCTCACGTAGAGGGTGGCATCGACGTCGTACTTGAAGTGCAGGGAACACCGGCGGCGAAGACCACGCGCGCGAGCGAACGTTTGCCAGCCGCGGGTCAGGAACAGGTTCCCTGTAGCAGTTACCTCCAGAGAAGCCCACGAAGCCCAGCTGCAGCAGCCATCCGCCTGGAGCCAGAGGCCGCCCAGGGCGCCATCTGGGAGCTCACCCAGGAGGAAGCGCGGGAGCTGAAGCCGGACGCCGGACGGCTCCTCCGCCCTCACCATGAACTCTGGCAGCGCTTCAGCAGCATGGAGGCGCGGCCTCAGGGGACGCGCGACCGGGGCACGCCCTCCGACCGTGGCCAGCCACTCGTCGCCACGCCGAGAGCCTCCCTTACGGCCGCGGGGGACCGCCGTGGAGGCCACGGGATGCTTGCGAGGGCGACCCCGACCACGCTTAGGCAGAGGAGAGGAAGACTCGACCTGACAGCCCTTCCCCTTCTCTGCGGCCGAGAACTTCCTTGGTGGAGCCATGAAGAAGAAGGAGAGACAAGAAAGGATAGACTGGAAGGGCGCGCGCCGTTTCGTACTTATAGCCGGCAAAGGCCAACCGTCGGCTTCCACGGTCACCGATAATCATGACCGACTCTGCATGCAGGGACTTGACGAATCCGGGTGGTTATCGAGGCATCGTGGGGAAGCAGTGCGCACGCGTCCAATCAACCGCCACGCGTCGCCCAAGGCCGCAGGCTGTTAGGGCCCACGACGCTTTCCACTTTCCCTTTCGCCTCTCTGCTCGGCCAAGTTCGCGCGCCGTGGGCCCGGGGCTATCAGAGGCGCTTCGGGAACGGGGTCCCAGACTTGCTCGCTCTGCGGCTTGCGGCGTGGCTCAAAGGAGGCCAGGACAGCCCATCTTCATCAACGCAAGCTCAAGACCCTCGCGAGGGGCAAGCCTCATGGGCGGACGGCAAGGAGCTTCTCGTGCACGGCCTCGCCAGCTGGCTCATGAGGAGGCGGAGAGTTCAAGGCAGGGTACTCGCGAGGTGCCCATGACGCAAGCCATGACGACCAAGGGCGCCCGATCGGGCGCCAGCCAGCGCAGCGTCCTCCTTTCAGATTTGGTGCAAAGGGAGCAAGCGCAGGCGAGAGCATCAAGCAAAGGCATCCGTTTGGTGCAACCAGACCAAGACCAGCCCAACGGCCGGAAGGGAGTCATCGTGGAGCCCAAGCAAAGGTCATCACCGAGCCTTTGGCAGGCGAGGACCAACTTTAGTCAGGATAAGTGTACCCGCTGTTCCCCTTCAAAATGGCCAATTGTTGGCGCCCTTCCCGCTCAATATTTGGGAAGAGGCCCAGGGCCTTCGCCGATAAATAGGAGTAGCCACACTTAGAGCAGGAGACCCGAATCCTCATCAAGGAACCAGTAGCTAGAGCGACTGAACACCACCTAGCAGTTCATCGCACCCGCCAAGAACAGACCCTCGCGAGGCTGTTCTTCCCTGTATTGTTCCTCATCAGCCCAAGAGGCAATCCACCACACCACACACTGGAGTAGGGTATTACACCACAATGGTGGCCTGAACCAGTGTAAATCTCGTGCCTCTTGTGTTGTTCCGTTTAGTAGTTTAGGTCCCAGCGATTCGGCGAGGTGCGAGACGGTGGAGGGTTGGATCTCCGCACGCACCCCAGTGTTCGAACCTCAAGGGTCTGCCGGAACCCGAAATCCGACAGAAGTTGATTGCACTTGTCCTTGCCATAATGATGAGTGAAAAACGTTGGCGGAGTCACCCTCAGGAACTATCTAGTTCTTGTTCTTCGGGATCCACATCATCTTCATGGGAATCCTTGGTGTAGTAGTTGTGCTTGATGAAGTAGAACTTGACATAGTCTTGGAAACCCACTTGACCAAGGCCTTAGGTGCTTCTTCAAATGCATCAATCTCCTCTTGAAGCTTGTCCTTGCCTTTGTTCTTGTGGTCTTGTGGTGGAAGATCATCTTGTGCTTGTGTTCCCTTGAAGGAAGTAGGATCATACTTCTCTTGTTGAGGAACAAACTTCGTCTTGGGGTATTGATCTTCTTCCCACTCAACTCCATTGGCATTGAACTTTCGTTCAAAACCAACACCTTGATTCTTCCGGTGCCTTCCTTGCTTGCGTACAATTTCCTCAAATTGCTTACTCCCGGCAAGGCTCTTGTATACACCTTTCTCTATAATAACCTTCAATAAGTTGTTTTCTTGCTCAAGTGTAACATGGCTAGGAGAATCATTAGTGGAATCAAGAGAACTACTAGAAGAAACAATATTGGATTTAGCATTGTTGTTGTTACTACTAGAAGAAGAATCTTTCTTGTTCTTGTTACTAGACTTGACTTGAGGCATGTAAGTAGATAAGAGTAAACGCTTGGCAATGTAAGAAAACTTTTCTTACGAAGATCATCATTGATCACTTTTAGGAACTCATGCTCTTGCTCAAGATTGAGCTTTTCAAAGCGTAACTTCTCATGAGCCCTTAAAAGTTCTCAATGATCTTCAAAGATAGTTTCATGAGCTAACTTAAGAGTGTTTAGTTCTTTAGTTAGACGCTCAATTTTGTCCTTATCATTGTCATTCGTTTCAACTTGATTAGCATGATTAATTGACGTTTCATCATAGTATTCATCACTAGAGTTGTCAAGAAGTAAATCATCATCACCTAGCAAGTCATCTTCATCACTATTAAAATCAACATACTCGGGGTGTGTTACCTTAGGACCTTTGGCCATGAAGATCCTTCCAATTCCTTCATTTGGTGATTCAAATATGTCGTAGGAGTTGGTTGACACAAGTGCTAAACCGGCAACACCTTCATCTTGAGTGTATTCGGAGTCGGAGTGATAGCTTCTCTCGGAGTGATTGTCGGAGTCGGAGCCGGATACCCATTAACCAACATGAGCTTGATGTCTTCGTTTTGTGTAGCTCTTTGATGACTTGTCTTTCCTTTCCGAATCCTTGCTTCTCCGTGAGGGTCTTTGTTCATAATGATCATCTCTACTCCTTCTCTCTCTTGGTGGTGATTCTTCTCTTCTACTTCTTCTCTTGGGAGAATCTTCTCTTCTTTTGTAGGGTGCCGTACACTCGTTGGAATAGTGTCCGGGTCTCCCACAATTGTAGCAATTTCGCTCTCGACTAGAAGATCTTTTGTCATTGTAGGACCTTGACTTGGAGCTTCTTTCTTTGCTTCTACTCCTGTATAATTTGTTGAAGTTCTTCACCATTAAGCTCAATTCTTCATTGAAGGTTTGTTTCTCACTTGATGGTGTGGGGGCTTCACATGAGGCTTTGTAAGCACCACTCGACTTGTTGTGAAGTTCCTCCTTATCCTTGAGTGACATCTCATGAGCAACAATTCTTCCAATGACTTCCATTGGCTTGAGATCTTTGTAATTTGGCATCATTTGGATCAATGTGCACACGGTATCATATTTTCCATCCAATGCTCTTAGGATCTTCTTGATGATGAATCTGTTGGTCATCTCTTCACTTCCTAAGCCGGCAATCTCATTTCTGATAAGAGCAAGCCTAGAGTACATTTCAGCCACACCGTCACCATCCTTCATTTTGAACTTGTCAAGCTGACTTTGGAGCACATCCAACTTGGATTCCTTGACGGAGTCGGTACCTTCGTGCATATCAATCAAAGTATCCCAAATTTCCTTTGCATTCTCAATATGGCTGATTTTGTTGAATTCTTCGGGGCACAATCCATTGAAGAGGATATCACAAGCTTGAGCGTTGTATTGCAACATCTTCAACTCTTCCGCACTAGCTTCACGGTTCGGTTCTCTCCCATTAAAGAATTCACCTTGCAATCCAATGCACACAATAGCCCAAACGGCGGGGTTATGTCCGAGAATATGCATTTTCATCTTATGCTACCAACTAGCAAAATTAGTGCCATCAAAGTAAGGACCTCTACGATGATAATTTCCCTCGCTAGATGCCATACTCTCCTAGGTTGTGAAACCAAGGCTATGATCACCAAAAGCTATGGAAATCAAGGCAAATGGAGACCAAAGCTATGATACCACTTGTAGGACCTTGAAGTATGTATAGAGGGGGGGGGGAGATTAGACTACTTGACCAATAAAAACCTAACCTTTTCCCAATTTTAGACATTGGCAGATTTTAGCTATCTTTGAACAAGTCAAGCAATCTTCACACGATTCAAGCAAGCATGCAAAGAGTATATTGGCAGCGGAAAATAAAGCATGCAACTTGCAACAATGTAAAGGGAAGGGTTTGGAGGATTCAAACGCAATTGGAGACACGGATGTTTTTGTCATGGTTCCGATAGGTGGTGCTATCGTACATCCACGTTGATGGAGACTTCAACCCACATAGGGTAACGGTTGCGCGAGTCCACGGAGGGCTCCACCCACGAAGGGTCCACGAAGAAGCAACCTTGTCTATCCCACCATGGCTGTCGCCCACGAAGGACTTGCCTCACTAGCGGTAGATCTTCACGAAGTAGGCGATCTCCTTGCCCTTACAAACTCCTTGGTTCAACTCCACAATCTTTTCGGAGGCTCCCAAGTGACACCTAGCCAATCTAGGAGACACCACTCTCCAAGAAGTAACAAATGGTGTGTTGATGATGAACTCCTTGCTCTTGTGCTTCAAATGATAGTCTCCCTGAGGGAGTCCCGGACTAGGGGGTGTCCGGATAGCCGGACTATCGTCACGGCCGGACTCCAAGACTATGAAGATACAAGATTGAAGACTTCGTCCCGTGTCCGGATGGGACTTTCCTTGGCGTGGAAGGCAAGCTTGGCGATACGGATATATAGATCTCCTACCATTGTAACCGACTCTGTGTAACCCTAACCTATCCGGTGTCTATATAAACCGGAGGGTTTTAGTCCGTAGGACGAACAAAAATCATACCATAGGATAGCTTCTAGGGTTTAGCCTCCTTGATCTCGTCGTAGATTTACTCTTGCACTAACCATATCATCAATATTAATCAAGCAGGAGTAGGGTATTACCTCCATCGAGAGGGCCCGAACCTGGGTAAAAACATCGTGTCCCTTGTCTCCTGTTACCATCCGCCTAGACGCACAGTTCGGGACCCCCTACCCGAGATCCGCCGGTTTTGACAACGACATTGGTGCTTTCATTGAGAGTTCCTCTGTGTCGTCGCCGTCTGGTAGGATGCCTCATCCCGTCTTTAAAGATGATACTATCGCCAAAGGATCCTTGGCCGCTGGTTAGACTCTCCGGCTAGGTGGTTTTCTTATTACCGCCAGTTCGGCCACCGCGCCGACGATGACCTCTCGAGTCATCGAAACCAATCTCCATGTTAATTCGGAACTTGCCAAACAGTTAGATCCGATCGAGCTCTCCTCCGTAAACGAGCTCTTGGATCGTGATCGCCATACTCGAGTCGCCACAGATTACGACCGGATCGGGCCTAAAACCGATCTGAGAGAGATGAACTCTCCCCAGGCTACCCATCATGTTGCTGTGATAGAGGAGAAATGCGGCGATTATTTTTCTATCTTAAGGACTAGCTACGTCCAGATTCCCGATCCCTCCATGCCGGATTCCCGCAGAGGGACGGATGTCGATCAAGCCCTGAACTTAAAGTCAGGGGGCGGGTTGGACTCATCGGATAACACTCAAAAATCCAGACTTTCGAGTTCGGAAACTTCTCGGCCCGTGAGTCCTAAATTGGACGGGGTTCCGGATCCAGATCCACCCGCCCACCCAAACATTAGCGATCTATCCCGAATTCGGCAAGAGCTCGCTGAAACAGTACATCAATACTGGGCCAGATTCCTCCTCGTTATGGACAGGATAAAGGACTGCCGAGAGGAGTACGCAATCCCAATTTTCTGCAATAATTGCACAGACAAAGGAATCCTAAACTCCATAAGTCGTCGCGAAATTACACGCTTCGCTGACTTGGTGACCATAGTACAAAAGTACTATGCGATGGAGAGCGCCTGGAAAACCGAAAGTAAATTTTGGGATAATCCGGCCCCGAATACATCCCTAGTTCGAAATAAAAGGGTGCATCATTATCAAGCGCCTGGGTTAAACACCAAAAAAAACCCTAAAGGGTGCGGAACCGCACTGGAGGGTTGGCTAAACGGACCCTGCAAAATTCACAGTACAGAGGGCGCCACTCCAACTCATAGCCTTCAAGCATGTTGGATACTACGGCAGGTGGCCAAAAGTGGCGAAGAGCTTCTAGCTTCAGAACCCCAGCCCAGCAACACCAGTACGGTGTTAACAGTCTTCGAGACTTTCGCATCAAATAACATGCGAAAACGAACACTCCGCAACCTTGCCGAAGTCTACCAAGTAGCAACAATAAACCCATGGAGTGACACGGCTATCACCTTCAATGCCAGTGACGAACCTAAATTCCGAACAGCCCGAGCACCAGCCGCATTGGTCCCCAGTCCGATAGTGGACGGCTTTCGCCTTACTAAGGTACTCATGGATGGCGGCAGCGGACTAAACCGCATCTATGAGGAAACCCTCCGAAAAATGGAAATAGACTGGAACCGCATTGAGCGAAGCAGCACAACCTTCAGAGGAATAATCCCTAGCCGGGAAGCATGCTGCACAGGAAAAATTAAACTGGATGTAGTGTTCGGCTCGCCGGACAATTACAGGTCTGAGGAGGTCACATTTCAAGTGGCCCCGTTGAACAGCGGATATCATGCTTTATTAGGACGAGAGGCATTCACAATTTTTCAAGCTATACCCCATTATGGGTACATGAAGCTTAAAATGCCCGGACCTAACGGAATAATCACTCTAGCTAGTGATCCGAATATAGCACTCCGCGCTGAAAACAAGACAGCCGCACTAGCCCTCGAGGCACCGTCCGAAGCCCTAGCGGCCGAGGAACTCACCGTGATGCGCTCCACGGTGAACAGGGACGATGTGAGACTTGATAAAGATCCAAGTCCACCTCTTTTAAACCAGCGGATGAAATAGTCAAATTCCAAGTCCACCCAACGGACCCCGCAAAGACGGCATCCATTGGGGCACAATTAAACCCTGATGTAGACGCCGCACTACGAGAATTTCTACAAGAAAATTGGGACATCTTTGCCTGGCACCCTTCAGACATGCCAGGAATCCCACGTCGGCTGGCCGAGCACAGCCTAAATATCCTAAAAGGATTCAAGCCAGTCAAACAGGCCCTTCGGCGCTTTTCCGAACCCAAGAGACAGGCCATGGGAGAGGAGCTAGCCAAGCTTTTGGAAGCCGGATTCATCAGAGATATAAAACATCCGGACTGGCTAGCAAACCTGGTGATGGTACCAAAGAGGGATAAATCCTGGCGCCTATGTGTTGATTTCAAAGACCTTAATAAGGCTTGCCCAAAGGATCCCTTCCCCCTCCCTAGAATTGATCAAATTATTGACGCTACAGCAGGACACGACTCATTGTGCTTCCTCGACGCATACTCCGGCTACCACCAAATCAAGATGGTGGAGCCACACCAAGCTGCAACAACATTCATCACTCCATACGGCCCGTTCTGCTTCAACACAATGCCCTTTGGGCTAAAAACGCCGCGCAGCATATCAAGTAAGATGATTCGGATATGTCCGCAGACCAGATTGGCAAAACAGTGGAAGCGTATGTAGATGGCGTGGTCGTCAAGACCAAGCACGTCGAAACTCTAGTAGACGACTTGAGGCTCACATTCGACAATCTTCGAAAATACGACATCAAGCTCAATCCGGAAAAATGCGTCTTCGGCGTTCCAGCCGGAAAGCTCCTGGGCTTCATTGTGTCCGGTAGAGGAATTGAAGCAAAACCAGCCAAGATCCGAGCTCTGTCACAATTGGATATTCCAAAAGACCTCAAGGAAATACAAAATTGACGGATGCGAGCAGCTCTAAGCCGCTTTATTTCCCGCTTGGGAGAAAAGGCGTTACCCTTTACCGCCTCCTCCGCTGCAATCAACACTTCGAGTGGATTTGATGCCGCCACGGCCGGACTCAAGAGATAAAAGCCATATTGGCAACTAATCCGTCCTGGCGCGCCCAATGTGGGAGAACCAATGCTATTATATATCGCCGCAACACATCAAGTTGTCAGCGCGGTGCTCGTTGTCGAACGAGAAACGGACGGACACCGGTTCCCTCTTCAAAAACCGGTTTACTATGTGTCCACTTTCCTAACTCCATGCAAGTCCCGTTACCCACACTATCAAAAGATAGCATACGCGGTGTTCATGGCATCCCGGAAGCTGCGACACTACTTTCAAGAGTGCTCGATAACGGTAGCCTCCGAAGTACCTCTTAATGACATTATAAACAACCGCGACGCGACGGGCCGGATTGCTAAATGGGCCATAGAGCTCCTTCCATTCGACATAACCTACAAGCCACGACGAGCTATCAAGTCGCAGGTTTTGGCCGACTTCGTGGCCGAATGGACTGAAGCCAAACTCCCTAAAGAGTATGACACATACTCCAATTGGATCATGCACTTTGACGGCTCCAAAATGTTGGCCGGTCTGGGGGCTGGCGTCGTCCTGACGTCCCCAACCGGGGACACAGTCCAATACGTCCTTCAGATAATGTACACGGACTCCAACAACGCGGCCGAATACGAGGCCCTTCTGCACGGCCTTCGAATGGCAGTCTCCATGGGCATTCAACGCCTAGAGGTGCGCTGGGATTCGAACCTCGCGATATCTCAAATAAACAGAGATTTTGATGCCAAAGATCCGAAAATGGCAGCATACCGCAATACGGTCCTAAAAATGTCAGCACGGTTCGAAGGGCTCGAATTTCATCATATAGCCCGGGATAACAACCAGGCAGCGGACATATTGGCACGCATCGGTGCAAAACGCGATGCCGCCCCACCCAACATCTTTTCTCGAACGGCTGTTCAAGCCATCCGTATTATGGGAAGGGAGTCCGCAATGACAATCCGGACCCAACCGACCGCTCGACGCCAACACTCGACACAATCAGAGGCCCTGCCACCGAGATAACACCCTCTGCCCACGAAATAATGGCGGTTATCGCCCCGTGGACGGAACCATTCCTAGCCTACCTAACTAGGCAGGAACTCCCCGAAGACCAAAACGAGGCTCGCTGCATAGTACGGCGATCTAAAGCCTATAAAGTCCATGAGGGAGAGCTTTATAAGAAAAGCACTACCAGAGTCCTTCAAAGGTGTATCTCCGAAGAGGAAGGGTGAAACCTCCTGGCTGAAATTCATGCCGGACTGGGTGGGCACCACGCCGCCGCCCGGGCCCTTGTAGGCAAGGCCTTCCGTACAGGATTTTATTGGCCGACGGCCCGGGCAAACGCGCAGGACTTAGTCCAACGATGCGTCGGTTGCCAGCTTTTTGCTAACCAAAGCCACATGCCACCCACCGCCCTCAAAACTATACCCATCACCTGGCCGTTCGCGTTCTGGGGGCTTGACATGGTTGGACCCCTTAAGGGAGGAACCCACAAGCAAAAATACCTATTGGTCATGGTGGATAAATTCACCAAATGGATAGAGGCCAAACCTGTCAAAACGGCCGAATCCGGACCGGTGATAGACTTCATATCAGGGGTAGTGCACCGTTACGGTGTCCCCCACAGTATCATCACTGATAACAGCACCAACTTTACGGCCGATGAGGTCAAATTATGGTGCAAAAACATGGGCATCAAGCTCGACACGCCTCGGTCTATCACCCTCAAACCAACGCCAAGTCGAACGAGCAAATGGTCTAATCATGAGCGGCATTAAACCCAGACTAGTGCGGTCCTCAAGGAAACTAACACGACTTTGGTCGAGGAGCTCGACCAGACTGGGGCTGCGGACCACGCCGAATCGTACTACCGGATTCACACCATTCTTTATGGTGTACGGAGCAGAGGCAGTCTTGCCCTGCGACATAATACATGACTCACCTCGCGTGCGCATGTATAAAGAAAGAGAAGCCGAGCTCGATCGGCAGGACAGCTTGGATGCATTGGAGGAGGAGCGCGACGTGGCAAAAGCTCGTTCCGCATTTTATCAACAGCGGGCTCGAAGATATCAAAGCAGGGAAGTACGGGCCAAAGCTTATAGCGTTGGCGAACTAGTTCTACGCCTACCGGACAAGAAAAAGGACAAACTCAAGCCCAAATGGGAAGGTCCCTTCATCATCGACCAAGTCCTGACCGGCGGAGCATACCGTCTGCGAAGCGCATCGGATAACCGACTCGAGCTGAACCCATGGAACGCAGCCCGTCTACGAAGATTCTACGCCTAAGCGCCGGACTCCAAGTTCGTCTCCTTCCTCCGTCCACATTTTCTATTTTTGCTGCCTTTTATTTCTCTCCTTCCTCCTCCTTCTTTTCGAAGCCTCTAGAGGCTCGTTTGCACTTTTTTTCAAGACATACTTGACGCCGTCGCGCTCATTATACTGGGAGCTTCTTTAATGTAAGCTTATTTATACGGGCTTCATGCCCAACACATGCGTTAAACTTCCGCATGTACCTTTTATTCACCATTATATGCATCGATATGACTTAAGTTTTGGCCAAGCTGGGTTGCCTGGCTCCTGTGCTTACCCCTATGTTCCCGATTGTTCGGCTAGGTGGTAAAGGGAGCACCTCTGCGATTGTAACTGCCGAGTCAGCCGGATGTGTACCTCAGACTGGGTGAAGCCGAAAGCTAGCATTCTTAAGGGAATATTCGGTCGGTGAACTGAAAGATGATTTTTAATTATTTACCCATCTGCCCCCAGATGATTTTCTGCTTTAATAGCAGTTCTGACATGCACTTTAGGGCATGCATCCCAGCGAAAGGAACCCTTAACGGAACTATTCTCCCTGGAAGATGTTTCTTACTATCCATGTAATATAACATAACTAGTTGGGCACTTGTCTGATGCAGCAACAATGACCCCTACGCCTTGTCTCCATGCATACCCCGGTTCTTATATAACCACGAAGGTATTCGGACACACTCCGGACTATTGGGTCCTGAGGTTGAAGCGAAAAGGTCTGCTATGACAAACGATCTACAATCCGGCTAGAAGACATTTTTTCATGTCATATTTTTTACATAGTCAACTCGACTCATTGTATTCCTCCTCAATGCCATCTAATAGGCTATCTAATTTACAATCTTGCTGGGAATACTTGGCGGCCAGTTCTACTTGTTCCTACACTAAGCTTACAGGGATCTCCATCCAATCAGGCCCCACAGGTCCGACCTCGGCCATGTGGTTTGGGTCAGCCTTCGTGTACCGCGTCTTTACCATGGCCCATGCCTCCCTGGCGCGTTGACGGCAGGCCAATATCTTCCATAGCCGGAAGCGCCGCCGTGCTCCTTGAAGCAGCTCAACCAGCTCCCCAATGCCTTCGGGCAGGGAGATAGATGGCCATAAGGCCTGGCCGATGCCTTTCATCACCTGCCGGACTCGTTCATGCAGCTGACGCAATTCGGGAAGAAGATCACCCGAAGAACTGGGCATCTCCTCCTCAGGACGACCTGTGAGCAAACCTACATAAATGTTTGTGTTAGTCGCCTTCCTCGCCGAACTCTTTCAAAGTTCGCTCAAGCACTTACTAAAAATGCCGCGACGAAGCCGCCGATTCTCCTTTACGGAGTCCGACAACTGGGCACGAACGTCCTTTAGTTCCTCACCCAGCTTGGTGTTGGCATCTTGGAGGTTATTTTTCTCTAGCCGCACCCTTGTAAGCACGCTCTCGCCGGCCTTTAGCTGGCGCAAGAGCTGTTGCTTGTCCGGATCTAGTCCGGTGCCATCTGCAATGTTTTTGTCAGGTTTACATACCCGCCGCACTTCATAAACTATTTAGCTTTTAAAGCGTATATTACCAGAAGGGGTCTCTGTGGCTCCCCCTGTAGCGGCTAGTGCGGCCTCAAGTTGGGCCTTGCACTCTTCAAGCTCCAGGGACAGTCGGGTATTCTTTTTCGTAAGATCCTGCATAACAAATGATCCTTAAATCAGTTATTCTAACTATTTTAAGTCTCGGGGGCTACTGGCATATATAATTGTCAAATTTCCTTACCCGTATGTCCTTTGCATAATGCTCCGTGGCTCTGGCTAGGCCATCTTGAGCGGCACAGAGGTGCGCATCTCCCGAATCAAAGGCATTCAAGGCCTCTTGGGAGAAACATGCGTCACGAAGAACTGTCCGGCGGCGCCTGTGATTCAAGGCGCTCTGCACCTCGGAGTTGGTGGCGGACAATCTGTCGGCATCCTCTTTCGGAGGAGTATCCGACATTCGCCTCGTGTTCGCCTCCGCTTCTGGACCCGGCTTTGGAGCCTGGCCGGCAGAGGTTCGATTGGCAACCTCTCCGGACTCAGTCCGGCGAGCGCTCTTTTTCCTGAAAAGAGCGTCAGCGTTAGTACACCTTCCAGGAATCAATCCTAGGAACGTGGTGACGCGCTGTACCGTTGCGGTGGAGTTTCGATTCGTACCGCACTCCTTTTTAGCCTGCGGGGCCGTACTGCCCCTTGTTGGCTAGCCGCCACAGGCTCGGCTTCCTGCCTCGAAGGTACCCCCTGCGAAACACCATTGGTATACGGTGATCAAGAAATAAGCATGGATGGGTCATTATCAGAGTATTGGGACCTTGGTCTCAGTTACCTGTGAGGCTGGAAGTATTTCGAGGTAATCGGCCGTAATGGCAACCAAAGCATTGTCGATGCTAAGTTGGTAGAATACCCTGTCGATCAACTCCACCTTTATATCTGGATCCTCTTCGGAGGTCGGATCGAGGGACCGTTCCGTATCCTCGGGTTGTGGGGGAGGGCTGTGTATCTTCTCGACAGTCCGGCGCAGTTCCTGCGCAGAAACCATGAAATGAGATATTGAACCATGGGAACATGGATCAGACAGGTCACAAAGATGTTTGCTTACCCAGCTTCGAGGATTATTCGAAGAAAACTCCTTCAGTGGATTGACGCGGAGGAAATCCTCCTCCTCCCCTTTATACATGGCAGACAAGATCTTCACCAGTTCGGTGACCGATCCCGACCCTTTGCGGCCATGGCGGGTGGCATCGTCCTCCCCGTTGAAATCCCACATGGGGTGGCCCCTATATTGGAGCGGCTGCACTCCCCTCATAATACAGATTGCCATGACTCCAATCATGGTCAATCCGGCATGAGCCAGTAACCTTATTCGGCTCATCAGGTAGAGGACATCCCGGTCATTTTCCCTCCGGGGGCTCCGAGGACGCCAGCTTAGGAGCTTCTTCAGTGGAGCATTGCTGAACTCCGGAAGGCCGATCCGAACAGGATCCGGCAGCGGGACGTCCTCCATATAAAACCATTCCGAAGGCCAGTCTTCGGACGTCTTCTTCGGGGTTCCGGACAGGTATCCGGTCCCGGCGATGCGCCATAGCTCGGCTCCGCCCACTTGATATATTGACCCCTCATGAGAACGGGGTACTAGGCCGAATATTCTCTTCCACAGCCCGAAATGAGCCTCGACGCCCAAGAACAGTTCGCAAAGGGCCACGAAGCCCGCGATGTGCAAGATGGAGGCAGGAGTAAGGTGGTGCAACTGGAGGCCGTAGAACTCCAAGAGCCCCCGGAGAAACGGATGGATTGGAAATCCGAGTCCTCTTACTAGATAAGAGGTGAAGCATACCCGCTCTCCTTTAGAGGGATCGGGGACACTCTCCGCTTGCTTTCCGCCCTTGTAGGTGGCAAGTCCGGCTCGAACCGGAACCATGAAGGCCGGGGGGAGAAATCCCTTGGCTTGGAGTATAACTAGCTCGCTATGCGGGACTGAGCATCTCTCCCAATTTACAGGGTGAGGGCTGGGAGCACGAGAGGAGGAGCGCGATCGATTGTCCATGATGGAATGGGCTTTGGTCGAGGTGCTCGATGAAAGCTCATGAAGGGGATGGTGTGACTCAGATCTAGATCCTCGCCCCTTTTCTAGGCGGCTCATTTGCGCAGCTAGGGGGGTAAGTGTAAAAATACCCTGGCTTTTCGCATTCATTCAAACACGTGGAAGATGGCCTTTATTGGGCGTAGAAGCCAAGGAGCGCAGCATTTATCATAAGCCGGACACTATTCGACAAGTATATGGAATTTGGAGAAGAACCCGCCTCGCAATGCCGAAGACAATCAACGCGCCGGACTTGTCGTCATTGAAGCCTGGTTCGGGGGCTACTGAGGGAGTCCCGGACTAGGGCGTGTCCGGATAGCCAGATTATCGTCACGGCCGGACTCCAAGACTATGAAGATACAAGATTGAAGACTTCGTCCCGTGTCCGGATGGGACTTTCCTTGGCGTGGAAGGCAAGCTTGGCGATACGGATATGTAGATCTCCTACCATTGTAACCGACTCTGTGTAACCCTAACCTATTCGGTGTCTATATAAACCGGAGGGTTTTAGTCTGTAGGACGAACAACAATCATACCATAGGCTAGCTTCTAGGGTTTAGCCTCCTTTATCTCGTGGTAGATCTACTCTTGTACTGCCCATATCATCAATATTAATCAAGCAGGAGTAGGGTATTACCTCCATCGAGAGGGCCCGAACCTGGGTAAAAACATCGTGTCCCTTGTCTCCTGTTACCATCCGCCTAGACGCACAGTTCGGGACCCCCTCCCCGAGATCCGCCGGTTTTGACACCGACATTCAACTCTCTCTCACAGGATTTGGATTTGGTGGAAAGAAAATTTGAGTGGAAAGCAACTTGGGGAAGGCTAGAGATCAAGATTCATGTGGTTGGAATGGAATATCTTGGCCTCAACACATGAGTAGGTGGTTCTCTCTCAGAACGGGTAAGTTGGAAGTGTAGGTTTGTTCTGATGGCTCTCTCCATGAATGAAGAGGAGGTGGAGGGGTATATATAGCCTCCACACAAAATCTAACCGTTACACAAAATTTACCAAACTCGGTGGGACCGAATCATCAAACTCGGTTGGACCGATTTAGTAAACCTAGTGACCCTTAGGGTTTTCGGTGGGACTGACATGCATCTCGGTAGGACCGATATGGTTAGGGTTAGGGCATAATGTAATCTCGGTGAGACCGATTACACAAACTCGGTGAGACTGATTTTGGTAATTAGCTAACCAGAGAGTTGGTCAGGTAAACTCGGTGGGACCGATTCGCTCTTTCGGTGAGACCGAAAAGTTACGAAAGGGAAATAGAAAGTTTACATTGCAATCTCGGTGGGACCGAGATCCCTATCGGTGAAACCGATTTGCCTAGGGTTTGTGGCAGTAGCTATGACATTTGAACTCGGTGGTGCCGGATAGAAAGAATCGGTAGGGCCGAGTTTGACTTTGGGTTTAGGTCATATGAGGATGTGAGAAAGTAGTGGAGGGTTTTGGAGCATATCACTAAGCACATGGAGCAAGAGGCTCATTAAGCAACACCACATCCCTTCATGATAGTGTTGGCTTTTCCTATAGACTCAATGTGATCTTGGATCACTAAAATGTAGAGTCTTGAGCTTTTGAGCTTGAGCCAATCCTTTGTCCTTAATATTTTGAGGGATCCACTTTCATCATCCATGCCATGCCAATGATTGAGCTTTCCTGAAATATTCTTCTTGGAATAGTATTAGCTCAATGAGATATATGTTGTTATGAATTACCAAAACCACCTAGGGATAGTTGCACTTTCACCGGATCTGTATTGTTGTTGCCGGTCTCCCCTTCCCACACCACGAATGGCTTAAATAGCCTTTCCAAGAAGATATTAGGTGGGACAGGGTCGCGCTTAGCGCCGATGCAGGCGAGGATATTCGCCGCTTGATTGTTTTCTCGGGCCACATGGTGGAATTCGAGCCCCTCGAACCGAGCTGACATTTTGAGGACGACATTGCGTAAGCCGCCATTTTTGGGTCCTTGGCGTCAAAGTCTCCATTAATTTGAGATATTTCGAGGTTCGAATCCCCATGCACCTCTAGGCGTTGAATCCCCATGAAGACTGCCATCCGGAGACCATGCAACAGGGCCTCATATTCTGCTGCATTGTTGGAGTTTGTGTATAATATTTGGAGTACGCATTGGACTGTATCTCCGGTGGGGGATGTCAGGACGACGCCTGCCCCCAGACCAGCCAGCATCTTAGAGCCGTCAAAGTGCATGATCCAATTGGAGAACGCGCCGTACTCTTTAGGGAGTTCCGCTTCTGTCCATTTGGTGACGAAATCAGCCAATACTTGCGACTTAATGGCCCGCCGTGGTTTGTATGTTATGTCGAACGGGAGGAGCTCGATAGCCCATTTAGCAATCAGGCCCGTGGCATCGCGGTTATTTATTATGTTGTTGAGTGGTACTTTAGAGGCCATCGTGATTGAACACTCTTGATAGTAGTGTCGTAGTTTCCGGGATGCCATGAAGACCGTGTATGCTATCTTTTGATAATGTGGGTACCGTGATTTTCATGGAGTGAGGACAGTGGATACATGGTATGCCAGCTTTTGAAGCGGGAACTTATGGCCGTCCGTCTCTCCTTCGACGATGAGCACTGCGCTTACAACATGGTGTGTTGCCGCTATATATAATAGCATTGGTTCGCCCATATTTGGCGCGACCAAGATTGGGTTGCTGGCCAAGAGGGCTTTTATTTCTTCCAATCCGGCCGTGGCCGCATCTGTCCACTCGAAGTGTTCGGTGCGTCGAAGAAGGCGATAAAGAGGTAGTGCCTTTTCTCCCAATCGGGAGATAAAGCGGCTTAAGGCAGCCACGCATCCAGTTAATATCTGGATTTGCTTGAGGTCTGTTGGGATAGCCAACTGTGACAGAGCTCGGATTTTAGCTAGATTTGCTTCAATTCCTCTACTGGAAACGATGAAGCCCAAGAGCTTTCTGGCGGGCACGCCAAAAACGCATTTTTCCGGATTGAGCTGGATGTCATATGTTCGGAGATTGTCGAACGTAAGCCTCAAGTCGTCTATTAAAGATTTGACGTGTCTGGTTTTGATGACCACATCGTCTACGTATGCCTCCACTGTTTTGCCGATTTGTGTTTCCAGGCATGTCTGAATCATACGTTGATAGGTTGCACCGGCGTTTTTGAGCCCGAAAGGCATGGTGTGTCACATCCCTAGAATTGCTTGACATTAGTTGCATTAAGGCATTCATGTCATCATGTTAATTTCCATGAAAATTGAAATGGGGATTTGTGAAACCCTCAGAATCACTTTTGGAAATGACCTAAATAAAAATCGCTCCAAAAAGGTCCAAGAAAATGCTCATGTGGCCCTCTGAAAATATTGGGCAGAGTTAACAATCTAACCAATATTTTTAGGATCTCCTAAGTATTTATTTTGGGCATTGGAATTAATACGATAAATATTTGCCTTGGATATATATTACTATATATATAAAATATTGTCCAAAATTGTGCCCTTTTGTTGGGGAGCTCTGGAATAATATAGTAAGCTCCTGCAAAAATTGGCATAATTAAATAAATTAGTTTGGTATTTTAAATAAATCAAAACACATGTCAGAATATAGAAAACAGAAACAATTAATGGAAGAGAGAGAAGAGGCCCAGGCCACTCACCTGGCTTACCTAGCGCCCGAACCGGCCCAGCCTCTCTTTTCCTCCCCCTCCCCACGCTGGCCCACTCCAGCGGCCCAGCCCAGCAGCCTCCCCTCCCTGTCGTCTTCCCCGCGCCAGTGGGCAGCGCGCGTGGCCGACGCGTGCACCGCCGCGCCGCGCCACCTCCACCCTGCCTGCCTGGCCTCCCCGACCTCCTTGCGTCGCCACGCAGCCACCCCGCACCTCTCTCGCTCTCTCTCGTCCCTCCCCTTCCCCTGGAGCTCTCCCTCCCTCCCTTCACCGAACGCCACCGAGAACGCCGCCGTGGCCACCGGCCCTCCCTCGCCTCGCCGACATGTCCATGGCCTCCGCCTAGCCCTCTCCTTCCTCCTCACCAAACCCCCGACGCGGAGCACCCCAGGCGCCGCCCCACCATTTTCCCCTCTCGGACCGCTGGTGCGCCGTCGCCAAATTCACGGCTCGGTGCCCACCCGAGCTCACCGACGGCCTCCTCGCAACCACGGTGAGCCCCCAAGTCGATCCCCCTCTTCCCGACTCGTCTTCTCCCCCTAACCACCGGCTCCCACTACGGCCGACCGCCTCACTCGCCCGGCCATGCGCCGCCCAGCCACAGCCCTGCCGCTCGCGTCCGAGCCCATAAACACGCTCAGCGCCTCCCAGAGCACGAGCACCCTTCGCCCTCCCTCTCGTGCACACCAGAGCACCGAGCCGTCGTTGCCCGAACTCCGGCGCCGCCCCGGGCTCCACTCCGGCGAACACCGGCCGCCCCGAGCTCTAACTTCCCCACCAAGAACCTCAGCGCCTTCCCAGCTGTCCGTAGGTACTCTCCCCGGCCCATTTGGTGGCCGGAATGGCCATTTGCACTTGCGCCGCCGCGTCGGGTTCGCCGGCGGCTAAACGCCGGCGCCCGCTGACCCACTGACCCTTTTGACCGGGGGTTTGACCACCCCGGGTCACTGACATACGGGCCCCGCCCGACTAACTACTCTAGTTAGGTTTTAAACTAACTTAACTAACCGGGTTAGTGCTAATTAACCAGATTAGTTTAGTTAGTCACTGACGTGTGGCCCCCACACGTCAGATTTGACCTGGTCGGCGCCTTTGACTTTGGCGACGCCACGACGTCAGTCGACGCATAATATTCTTTTTCGGATTTAGTTTAATTCAGTAAATTTCAGAAAATTCTCTAAACTTCTAAAATCATATAAATTCAACCGTAACTCGGATGGAAATAATTTATATATGAAAATGATCAGAAAAATATGAAGAATCTGTTTATGCCATGATCATGCATGTTTGAACAAGTTAACATCACTGAATAGGATGAATCATGATTAGGGTAATTTAGGAAATAGCATTTTGAGTTGGAATTCAACCTTGTTTGAATTCCACTTCAACTAACTTGGATTATTATTGCATTAGGTAAATTCAGTACCTTAATATGACATGTCATTCATGTGAATGTGCATTGCATTGATTGTGTTCTCTCTTATTGCCGGTAATTGTCCCCTCCCGGTAGACGATGTACCGACGATGATTATTCGATGACACCGATGAAGAACTATTATCTTCAGAAGTGCCAGGCAAGCAAAACCCCCTTGTTCATTCCGATACAATCCCACTCTCTCGCTCCTGCTCTATTTTATTGCATTAGGACAACAACGATTCAATGTTACTTGCTGCGGTAGCTGAACCCCTTGATCCTTTGCATGACTGTCATTCCACAAGAATTAGATGAAACCCACTAGCATGAGTAGGAGTTGTTTGAGCCCATGTTGTGCCTACTCATTTATGCTTGCTTGTCATGCCTGCTCTCGCTTAGAGTTGAGTCGGGTCTGATTCATCGGGAATGAATTGGAATTGTTATGAACATGTCCTATTGTGTGTGAGCTAAGTGTGTGAACACGATTTGGTAAAGGTAGCGGTGAGAGGCCATGTAGGAGTACATGGTGGGTTGTCTCATTGCAGCCGTCCTCGTGAACTGAGATCTGTGTTTGTGATCCATGAACCAGCTACTACCACACATTGGGATCCTTAATTGACCCTCTCGGCTTCTTAACCACCCCTGTTCATAGTCAGGGAGTTGCAAGTAGTTTCGTGTTTGTAGCATCTTGGGGGGCGCACATAACGCTGACCTTAGGGGTGGGTTGTGTTGCGGTAGGCACCGTGTTCGTGTACCGAAAGTGCCCGTTTGGTATCTCGGGAACCCTGCACACATCGTTCGGGGCTGTATGGGAAACCTCGGCGGACTCCTGCGGATGGAACCGAATAGGCGATAAACCTGGACTAGGGACTTGAGTGTTTAGGTAGGCCGTGGCCGACACCCACGTTGGGCTTCCGCTTGAAGGTTGCGAGTACATGTCGGTAACGCGGCGATAAGTGGTGAGCGTGTGTGAAGAAGTATACCCTGCAGGGTTTAATATGATCTATTGAATAGCCGTGTCCACGGAGAAGGACTTCTGGGTTGCCTATATCAGTTCATAGACAAGTGAAAGTGGATACTCTAAAATCGCAAGATAAGCGTGAGTGCTATGGATGGCGCTTCTCGAGGTAAGCGGGAGCGGGTCCATAGTGGTGTATTGATATGGTGAAATGTGGACTCGTGTGCGCCACCTCAAAAGAGTTACTTGCAATCGTAGTTTAGGATAGCCACCGAGTCAAAGCTGGCTTGCTGCGGTCAAACTCCACCACCCCTTTTGATAATGATGCATATGTAGTTAGTTCTGATGTAAGTCTTGCTGAGTACAATTGTACTCACGTTTGCCTATTCTATGTTTTTGCAGAGAGACGTCAGTCTCGCTAGTAGTTCCGCTTGGACTTCGACGTTTAGCTTGTTACCTCAGCTACGATCTTGTGCCTCGGCAGGATCTGGTAGATAGTCAGGCTTCTCAGCCTTTTTCATTTATAGTTGTCTGTACTCAGACATGATTAGCTTCCGCTTGTGTTTTGACTTGTATGCTCTGAGTGTTGGGTCATGAGACCCTTGTTTGTAATATCTCGCTCTTCGGAGCCTAATGAATAATATTTTGAGTCGTAGAGTTATGTTGTGATGCCACGTCGTATTTGCACATATTGAGCATATTGTGTGTATGTTTGAAATGCTTGGTATGTGTGGGATCCGACAAACTAGTTGTTTATCCTTGGCAGCCTCTCATATGGGGAAATGTAGTCTCGTGCTCCGAGCGATAGTAGTCCGCTTCTGCCCGGTTCACGGAGTCCTGCTAGCCCAGCACTACTGCTTGGACACTTGACTGGCGGCATGTGATTCATTTCGTTCCTATGTCTGTCCTTCGGGAAATGTCACGCGGTGATACTTGAGTCCTGCCTAGCCTGCTACAGCCGGAATACGGAGTCCTGTTAGCCGATGCTACAGCCCAAGTTCATACGTTGATGACCGACATGCTCGAAGTGTTTCATGTATGCCTGTCCCCATAGGTTAGCGCGCTTTGGGTTCACGACTAGCCATGTCGGCCCGGGTTCTTTGTCATATGGATGCTAGCGATACTATCATATCGTGAGCCAAAAGACATAAGCGGTCCGGGCCATGGTAAGCGACACCGTGGGAATACCGTGCGTGAGGCCGCAAAGTGATATGATGTGTTACATGCTAGATCGGTGTGGCTTAGGATCGGGTCCGACAGCGTTGGTATCGAGCTTTGATTGCTCAGAGGATTACCAAGCCAAACTGGTGAAGTTGTGTCTAGAAATGCTTTAGTTATGTAAGGGAATTGATTGTGGAAGGGAACGTAAGGCTCCTTTTACTCCTTATACCTCATGGCCTTCTGATCTGAGTCATCCTCTTCTCTTCTACGGGGTTTAAGAACTAGGCTTCTCATCTATCTATTAGGATGACGTGTTACTAATCCATAGACTTTTAAGATTGTTTGTTTTAATCCCCAGTTCAGTTCCTACTACTCCTGTATGATAACTGTTGATCTCAGAATCTTGTTATGATGTTGTTGAGTGGTTATGCCACCATTTTCTGCAGGATGTCTCAAAACATTTTGAGCATTTACAGCCGTTATGCTGTCCGAGTCATCCCAGGTCTCTAAATAGTCTGATGCATTTGCAAATCCCTTCCTCCCGTTCCTGATGTCCTTTTGGGCCAGATTAAGCACACTAACCAGTCAGTCGAGGTACTCTGTTGCCTCGACATATATGTTGGAACTATTATTACGACCCTAGATGCTTAGGAAGTCACCTAGCAATTTAGCAATGCTTTTGTATCCCCAGTGTGATGATTCTGGCCATCATTTTCGAAAGCATCTCGTGATGCCATTTAGTAGTAAGCATTCTACTCCTGGGTTGCTGAACCTGAGATTCATCCTACTTCATGTTGTTAGTATTTGCTAGTGCCTTTAGGATATTAGTAACCTTGCGATAGTCCTCGAAGTCCGTGGTATTCTCCTTCTTCCAAATACCATGAACCGCTTATGGCAGAAGTTCTTTTGAGCCAAAAGATCACAATAAGAGTGCTCTTGAGGAGTTCTCCATTCATAATTGTGAATCTGCCAATTCTACCTTTCTGTATGGGTTATCCGGAAGAAATGTTGAGCTTGCTCGACATACTAATCTGTGCATCCACAACTCAGAAAATTATATGTTCCTTTGAGTTGTTCTCTTAGATGCCTTCTGACCTTCATCTATCAATTGATAGCCAAGGGTATGTGTGCATTTGTGTTCATCGATGCATTTTATCCTTGTGGTCCGTCAAGCCATTCTATTCCGGAATGACTAGGAGAAACAAACTCCATTACCTCATCCATTTCTAGGATTGGGTCAAAGTAGTTGTATCCCGCAGATCAAAACGCCAATTCAGCTTTTGTTCTGTTCTACCTTGGAGTGTTACCATCTTTATGTCAAGAGTGTCATGGGAATTGCACAACCTCCTAGGAATTCTTGACGCAGTGATACTCTCGCTATCATTATTCATTCTCGGTTCCGTGTTGATGCAACCGGAAAGCCGACAAGTGAATTGTGATGTGTGAAATCGATACCCCGAGCAACTTGTTGCTTGGTAGTAAATGGACAATATTCTCATTCTTAGTGTGTTGGTTATTAAACCATCATCCTGAGGTTGATCGTGCTACCTAGTCCTTATTTCTGGTGCACCCTTCGATCTATGAGTTAGGATTCTGTCAAGTCCTCACTCATTTGATCATATCGTCTTGCCCTTAAAAGCAAGATTGCTCTCGAGCCTAGTAACATACGGTGGTTCGTGACTTTCCAAATATCTTCTTGGAAGTGTTGCCGGGTTGTTTCCTGACTGTTATGTTGAGCTCGTGATCAAGTTGGTTCCCTATGGACCACCCTTTCTCCAAGAATCTGTGTTGGATACCCCTGAGCTAGTCGGTTAAGCTAGACAATAACTTGGAGAGTTGGAAGATAAAAGCTTGCCTAACCTAGTTCGATCCAAAGGGATATTCTTGTATAGTGTGTGTTGAAGAAAGATGATATCTTCATCAATTGGTCTCTGTGATCAGTTGTTGGACCTATTGTCCTACCAATTCTTTGATTTGAGTATGGGCCATTGTCAAGTCAAATCAGAACCAACGATATTCGTAATGTTGTCTTACTCGTGGTTGATCCCTCGAGCATACACCATTATATCTTATGGTCTGACCAATGCTATCACCGTGTTCACATGATGGTGGAAGTCTAGTGATATGGAAATTCCGATGAGCTATTGTTGAGCCCATCAGCAGTAATTTGTCTCCCC
This sequence comes from Aegilops longissima, assembly GCA_021605205.1. Lineage (NCBI taxonomy): Eukaryota > Viridiplantae > Streptophyta > Magnoliopsida > Poales > Poaceae > Aegilops > Aegilops longissima. The sequence continues at coordinate 46,186 of JAHIAM010000607.1, forward strand.
CATGAGACATGTGGAACACCAACGTAGTATTGGAAACTTGTGTAAGCATTTCTTCGTGTTTCGTTCATGAAGCATATGTTTGGATGAAAGTAGTGACTTCCTCTAATTCATGTGCACCTGATGTAAGTTGCCGCCATGAATTTGAGAAAGGTTTGTTTTGTTTCTTTGGAATCGTCCCAAGTCAGTCATGCACGTGCGAAGTATTCTATGGTCTCGATAGGTGATCATCTTCATCCCATATGGATTCCATAGCACACCAAGCCACTGATTGACTTGATCAAGGAAAAGAAGTCTATGCTTGGGATCTAATCCATGGACTTGTGTAAAGACTTCGATACCCTCGATGATGGCTCCCCACCTGAACTCGGTAGTGTTTTATTATAAGACTACCATGTGGTCATGCTTGTCTAGGACAACGTGTTCACATGTTTGTAGCAGAACCAGCTCATGTTTTGGAGCTTGCTATCGTAGTTCATGTCCCGAGAATCTCGCAACGCCATCTCGTCGATTTGTGTTGCAACCTTTCCTTTTCAGACGTGCTGAGTCTGAAATATCCTAACACCAACCAGATCTGAATCTCAGGCAGATATGATGATTGGAACATTCGAACAGTTGCATTTCGTTCCCAGCTTGCACCGTCCTTGTGCTACCTCGCTATAGACTGTCTTCTTAGCAATTCTTGTCCAGGTTTATCTTCGACAGTGAACTTACCCTAGGCCCCCCCCCCCACCTTCGATGATAAGCAAATCATCCATTGCGTTGTCTTCAACAAGGTAGTCTACATCATCCATTCCAGTCCAAGCGTACCATTTCCTTGCACTCCACCAAATGATCGCTTGTGATTGCCTTTGGCTGGTATAAAGAGTTCAATGATGTTATATCAAAAGTAATTCTTTTGCCACTTAAGGGAATAGTTCCTTGCGTCACCTTTCTCGAGGTGCCCCGTTATTGAATCATGGTAAATGATCCTTCACCACCTTGACACCATCCACCATCTTTCTAAAGCGTGGAATTGTTGCCACTAATCAAACCTCGTTGTTGTTCTTCCATCCCTCTCGATGCATTTTATGTCTCAACTCGAGATGTGTCACCGTCTCAGTCCGTGAGTTGATCATGTTTACCTGATCTTCATTAAGATCGAATCATGTAGGGTTTCCCCTTCTTTCTGTTGTCAAGTCGGGTGAAGATCTCGAAGACGTCAAGACCAAGAAGATGGAGTGAACCAACATCTTCGAGAAGGCAATTGGATCATGAAGATTGTGATAGTCTGTGACCTCCCTTTTCCCCTTACCTCACGTCTTGAATCTCGGGGCGAGATTCTTGTTTAGTGGGGGTGAGTTGTCACATCCCTAGAATTGCTTGACATTAGTTGCATTAAGGCATTCATGTCATCATGTTAATTTCCATGAAAATTGAAATGGGGATTTGTGAAACCCTCAGAATCACTTTTGGAAATGACCTAAATAAAAATCGCTCCAAAAAGGTCCAAGAAAATGCTCATGTGGCCCTCTGAAAATATTGGGCAGAGTTAACAATCTAACCAATATTTTTAGGATCTCCTAAGTATTTATTTTGGGCATTGGAATTAATCTGATAAATATTTGCCTTGGATATATATTACTATATATATAAAATATTGTCCAAAATTGTGCCCTTTTGTTGGGGAGCTCGGAATAATATAGTAAGCTCCTGCAAAATTGGCATAATTAAATAAATTAGTTTGGTATTTTAAATAAATCAAAACACATGTCGAATATAGAAAAAGAAACAATTAATGGAAGAGAGAGAAGAGGCCCAGGCCACTCACAGCTTACCTAGCGCCCAACTGCCCAGCCTCTCTTTTCCTCCCTCCCCACGCTGGCCCACTCCATGCCCAGCCCAGACAGCCTCCCCTCCTCGTCTTCCCAGCCTCCGGGTGGGCGTGGCGTGGCCGACGCGTGCACCGCCCAGGCCGCGCCACCTCCACCCTGCCTGCCTGGCCTCCCGACCTCCTTGCGCCGCCACGCAGCCACCCCCGCACCTCTCTCGCTCTCTCTCGTCCCTCCCTTCCCTGGAGCTCTCCTCCTCCCTTCACCGAACGCCACCGAGAACGCCGCCGTGGCCACGGCCCTCCCTCGCCTCGCCGACATGTCCATGGCCTCCGCCTAGCCCTCTCCTTCCTCCTCACCAAACCCCCGACCGGAGCACCCGAGGCGCCGCCCCACCATTTTCCCCTCTCGACCCGCTGGTCGCCGCCGTAAATTCACTGCCCGGTGCCCACCCGAGCTCACCGACGGCCTCCTCGCAACCACGGTGAGCCCCAAGTCGATCCCCCTCTTCCCGACTCGTCTTCTCTCCCCTAACCACCGGCTCCACCACGGCCGACCGCTCCTCACCGCCCGGCCATGGCGCCATGCCACAGCCCTGCCGCTCGCGTCCGAGCCCATAAACACGCTCAGCGCCTCCCAGAGCACGTAGCACCCTTCGCCTCCCTCTCGTGCACCGCAGCACCGTAGCTGTCGTTGCCCGAACTCGGCGCCGCCTCGGCTCCACTCCGCGAACACCGCCGCCCGAGCTCTAACTTCCCACCAAGAACCTCGGCGCCTTCCCAGCTGTCGTCAGAGGTACTCTCCCGGCCCATTTGGTGGCGGAATGGCCATTTGCACTTGCGCCATTGCGTCGGGTTCGCCGGCGGCTAAACGCCGGCGCCCGCTGACCCACTGACCCTTTTGACCGGGGGTTTGACCACCCCGGGTCACTGACATACGGGCCCCGCCCGACTAACTACTCTAGTTAGGTTTTAAACTAACTTAACTAACCGGGTTAGTGCTAATTAACCAGATTAGTTTAGTTAGTCACTGACGTGTGGCCCCCACACGTCAGATTTGACCTGGTCGGCGCCTTTGACTTGCTGACGTCACCCTGACGTCAGGCTGACGCAGTAATATTCTTTTCTGGATTTAGTTTAATTCAGTAAATTTCAGAAAATTCTCTAAACTTCTAAAAATCATATAAATTCAACCGTAACTCGGATGGAAATAATTTATATATGAAAAATGATCAGAAAAATATGAAGAATCTGTTTATGCCATGATCATGCATGTTTGAACAAGTTAACATCACTGAATAGGATGAATCATGATTAGGGTAATTTAGGAAATAGCATTTTGAGTTGGAATTCAACCTTGTTTGAATTCCACTTCAACTAACTTGGATTATTATTGCATTAGGTAAATTCAGTACCTTAATATGACATGTCATTCATGTGAATGTGCATTGCATTGATTGTGTTCTCTCTTATTGCCGGTAATTGTCCCTCCGGTGAGCGATGTCTGAACGACGATTATTCGATGACACCGATGAAGAACTATTATCTTCAGAAGTGCCAGGCAAGCAAAACCCCCTTGTTCATTCCGATACAATCCCACTCTCTCGCTCCTGCTCTATTTTATTGCATTAGGACAACAACGATTCAACTGTTACTTGCTGCGGTAGCTGAACCCTTGATCCTTTGCATGACTGTCATTCCACAAGAATTAGATGAAACCCACTAGCATGAGTAGGAGTTGTTTGAGCCCATGTTGTGCCTACTCATTTATGCTTGCTTGTCATGCCTGCTACTGCTTAGAGTTGAGTCGGGTCTGATTCATCGGGAATGAATTGGAATTGTTATGAACATGTCCTATTGTGTGTGAGCTAAGTGTGTGAACACGATTTGGTAAAGGTAGCGGTGAGAGGCCATGTAGGAGTACATGGTGGGTTGTCTCATTGCAGCCGTCCTCAGGAACTGAGATCTGTGTTTGTGATCCATGAACCAGCTACTACCACACATTGGGATCCTTAATTGACCCTCTCGGCTTCTTAACCACCCCTGTTCATAGTCCGGGAGTTGCAAGTAGTTTCTGGTGTTTGTAGCATGTTGGGGCCGCATAACGCTGACCTTAGGGGTGGGTTGTGTTGCGGTAGGCACCGTGGCCCGTGTACCGCAGTGCCCGTTTGGTATCTCGGAACCCTGCACACATCGTTCGGGGCTGTATGGGAAACCTCGGCGGACTCCTGCGGATGGAACCCGAATAGGCGATAAACCTGGACTAGGGACTTGAGTGTTTAGGTAGGCCGTGGCCGACACCCACGTTGGGCTTCCGCTGAAGGTTGCGAGTACATGTCGTGTAAACGACGATAAGTGGTGAAGCGTGTGAAGAAGTATACCCCGCAGGGTTTAATATGATCTATTGAATAGCCGTGTCCACGGAGAAGGACTTCTGGGTTGCCTATATCAGTTCATAGACAAGTGAAAGTGGATACTCTAAAATCGCAAGATAAGCGTGAGTGCTATGGATGGCGCTTCTCGTGAGGTAAACGGAGCGGGTCCATAGTGGTGTATTGATATGGTGAATGTGTGGACTCGTGTGCGCCACCTCAAAAGAGTTACTTGCAGTCGTAGTTCAGGATAGCCACCGAGTCAAAGCTGGCTTGCTGCAGTCAAACTCCACCACCCCCTTTTGATAATGATGCATATGTAGTTAGTTCCGATGTAAGTCTTGCTGAGTACAATTGTACTCACGTTTGCCTATTCTATGTTTTTGCAGAGAGACGTCAGTCTCGCTAGTAGTTCCGCTTGGACTTCGACGTTTAGCTTGTTACCTCAGCTACGATCTTGTGCCTCGGCAGATCGGTAGATAGTCGGGCTTCTCAGCCTTTTTCATTTATAGTTATCGTACTCGAGACATGATTAGCTTCCGCTTGTGTTTTGACTTGTATGCTTTCGAGTGTTGGGTCATGAGACCCTTGTTTGTAATATCTCGCTCTTGGAGCCTAATGAATAATATTTTGAGTCGAGAGTTATGTTGTGATGCCACGTCGTATTTGCACATATTGAGCATATTGTGTGTATGTTTGAAATGCTTGGTATGTGTGGGATCCGACAAACTAGTTGTTTATCCTTGGCAGCCTCTCATATGGGGAAATGTAGTCTCGTGCCTCCGGCGATAGTAGTCCGCTACAGCCCGGTTCACGGAGTCCTGCTAGCCCAAGACTACTGCTTGGACACTTGACTGGCCGGCATGTGATTCATTTCGTTCCTATGTCTGTCCTTCGGGAAATGTCACGCGGTGATACTTGGAGTCCTGCCTAGCCTGCTACAGCCGGGATACCGAGTCCTGTTAGCCAGTGCTACAGCCCAAGTTCATACGTTGATGACCGACATGCTCGAAGTGTTTCATGTATGCCTGTCCCCATAGGTTAGCGCCGCTTTGGGTTCACGACTAGCCATGTCGGCCCGGGTTTTTGTCATATGGATGCTAGCGATACTATCATTTCGTGTGACAAAAGACGCGCAAACGGTCCCGGGCCATGGTAAGGCGACACCCGTGGGAATACCGTGCGTGAGGCCGCAAAGTGATATGATGTGTTACATGCTAGATCGGTGTGGCTTAGGATCGGGGTCCTGACATGGTGTTAAAACAGAAGGGGCCGTATGGAGTGATAAATGCCATTGCGGCTTGATCGGACTCCGCCATCTTGATTTGATGGTATCCGGAGTATGCGTCGAGGAAACACAATGAGTCGTGTCCAGCGGTAGCGTCGATAATTTGATCGATGCGGTGGAGGGGGAAGGGATCCATGGGGCAAGCCTTGTTAAGGTCCTTGAAATCGACACATAGGCGCCAGGATTTGTCCTTCTTTGGTACCTTTACCAGGTTTGCTAGCCAGTCCGGATGTTTTATTTCTCTAATGAATCCAGCCTTGAGTAACTTGGCTAGCTCCTCTCCCATGGCTTGTCGCTTAGGCTGTGAGAAACGCCGAAGAGTCTGCTTGACCGTCTTGTATCCCTTTAGAATGTTTAGGCTATGCTTGGCCAGCCTGCGTGGGATTCCTGGCATGTTTGAAGGATGCCAGGCGAAGATGTCCCAATTCTCGCGCAAGAACTCCTGTAGTGCGGCGTCTGTTGTGGGGTTCAGCTGTGCCCCGATGGATGCTGTTTTTATAGGGTCCATTGGGTGGACCTGGAATTTGACTATTTTGTCCGCTGGTTTAAAAGAGGTGGACTTGGGTCTATTGTCGAGTATCACGTCGTCCCCTGTCC
>JAHIAM010000608.1:0-26342 GCA_021605205.1 Aegilops longissima
AAACACTAGGCAAAATATAAAGCAACCGCCCATATGAACCCGCTTGAAGACTATAAACTCATAAGCTTCTCCCCTTTGTTAGTAAGGACCAAAAGGTTTGAAGACATAGAGCATCTACTGCTCCCATGAGGAGTAGGTGAAGCAAGAGGGTTGTCGTTGTTGGTTTGCGGCGCAGATTTAACTTGGTGCAAAGGTCGATCGGCACAAGTAGGGGCGTGAAGTAGCATCGCCTTCATCATCGATCACTCCGCATTCACAAGCTGCCGCGGAGGAAGAATAGTCGAGTCTTCAAGGGATGGAGTTCGACGAGGACCGCATTCCATGGAGGAGTGGAGTCAAACTTGAATCTTCAGTGAAGCCATCGCCTTGAAGATCTCGCTTCAAAGATCGAAAGCAGTGTCAAACTCTTCCATGATCGCCGATGTGTCTCGTGGAGTGACAAAAGCATTCTTGGTGGCAAGATTTCAAATGCGATTGACGCCCACCAAGAGGCTTTGCATCCGCCGCTTGAGCCGTAAGTGATGCTTGTCTTGTTTCGATGCAAAGTGCACAAGAAGTTCTCGGTCATTTAGGACGCGAGAGCGCTTCTTAGGCGTTTGGGCAATTGTGCTCTCAAGAGCTTCAGCTTATGCACGGTGAGGCATACTGAGTATTCCCAGCCATTGGATAGACACGAAGTTATCGCTTGGACTCCTTCCATGGGTTGAGTGAAGCTTTGGTGATCAGCATTTTGAAGACAAAGAGGCGCTTAAGGGGCTCGTGGTATATGGCTTCAACAGATATATCAACCTCTCGTAGAAAGATCGATGATTGCGCAGCAGAGGGCTGATAGTTGATAGCAGAGTGTAGCTTAATGAGGCGATGACCCATGGAGCATAGAATTTCAGGCCAAAAAGTTCGTAACCTGCACACAGCCCCAATGCGGATGAAGAATTCTTGTGTATTGAAGTCGATGCCATTGAGGATGTAAAAGACCAATGGCTTCATGGCTCCTTTAAGTTTTGTAGCCGATGAATGCCCTTTGATAGGCCATAGAGTTCGCCTCGATGATGTGATATATTGTGCGAGGCGATACTCAAGGTCATCAACAAAGAACTCCTTTGGGTATTCAACGCCGTGGAAAAGGCTTCATCATGCTCAACATCCGCTCATGTTGGGCTCGCTTATGGAAGATGCTCTCGGTGCATTGCGGTGGAGTTGACAATCAGGTTTGAACAGCTCTCCGGAGTGGGTAGGCCCGTAAGCTCAATGACGCCAAGAGCTTTGGCTTCATGATGAACATTTCCGTCATCCACTCGAGAACCCATGTCTTTGTATCCCTGTAGTAGCCGCTAATGTGGAGGGTAGCATAGAATTGAAGCAAAAGTTCCTCATTCCAATGTTCTTTTGTCCGTCACAAAGCCGAAAGCAGACTGCATCAATAAAGCGAGCCAAGTGCTTCTTCTAAGCATGGCAGTCAAACAATGGCTTCATGTCGAGGCACATATGAGGGAAAATGCGCCTTTGATCATACATAACGCAGAGTAATAGATTCGCTGCTTGATAGCTCCGTAAACGATCCGATGATATTCTTGGCCTTGAGTAGGGGTTCTTTGCTCACAAAGAAGGTGTTGTGGGCTTTGAAACCATTTGCATTGAAGGACCCAGCAGAGATGGCGCACACAGGAACCTTGGCAGTCTTGGCTTTGGTTTCTGGATCAGAGGCCTATGCTCAACATGATAGTCAAACTGAGGACCAGAGGCATTAGGCGGAGGGACCAGAACGGCCATTTGACAAAGGATCACCTGACCATAGTTGTATGCTTGCTCAATTGTATAGGGCCTTGGTGGAACAGAGCAAGTGGTAACAACAGCGAGGCCGTCGCACAACAGATGCTTCGGAGCAGTTGCATCATTGGCTTCGACATTGGTTGGTGCAGGCTCACATTTGCTTCAAGCCATGACAACATCATTGGCTTCATTTGTGTTGGTGGTGGCAGCCTCAAGATTTTCAACCTCCACTTGATGAGCTGGAGGGTCGGGCATCGCCACGCTCACTTCTGGAACAGCTTCTTCAAGATGGGGGTAGGGACGTTCTTCTTCTTGGTTGTCATCGGTGATGCACCGGATTGTCTTCAAAGCAGCTTTTGGCTTCAGATACGGAGACATTCACAATGAGTGGCTTCGAAACACTTGACGTGCAACAGATTGGTGGTGCACTTCTCCTTCTGGAACGCTCGAAAGAGGGACTTGAGGCCTTGGACCTTTGCGAAGCCTGCGGAATGCTGGCGACGCCTTTGGAGATGGAGTTGGCTGGGTCTCAAAGTCATCCTCTTCTTCTTGCACAGTGGTGTGACTTGTTGTTGTTGGGGAGTACTCGGGAGTCTTGTTGTTGTGGGTGATCAGCCCATGATGCATCTGAGCAATTGGCGCGTGAGGACTAATTAATGTCGATGAGTTCGCTGTTCGTGAGAACAGGCGATGATACCAAGTTGTGTTCGATCTTGAAAGTTCTAGTTATCGACTAGAGGGGGGTGAATAGGCGATTTTTATGAAAGTCTTCAAAACACGGATGTTTCAAAGACAAACAACAGAAATGACCTAGTTGATACGCAGCCGAAGATAACTACAACAGGCAAGCCATAGTCAAGTATGCAATATTGTGAACGGACAAGACTAATAGCAGCTATGTAGTAAGGATCAGGATAGAAGATAGTATGAAGCCAAATCAACAATAGAAGTCAAGCAGTGAAGTCAAACAGATAAGACATATAAGCAATGACTTCACGAAGACAAACTTAGGGTAAAGAAGGAAGGATAGAACCAGTCACTAGTTGAAGACACAGATTTGTTGGACCAGTTCGATTGTCGTGACAACTATACATCGGGTTAGCGAGGCTGAGATTCAACTCGAAGACCGCGTCTTCACCTTATTCCCTTGAGCTAAGGAAACACAATCCTCGCCTAATCACTCGTAAGTCTTCAAGGTAGACTTCAACCTTCACATACGACGCTCACCGGCAATCCACAATGACTCTTGGATGCTCGAACGCGATGCCTAACCAATTTGGAGGATTCACAATCCTCAAGTGTAATAAGTCTTCGAGTCACATGACACAGGAAAACTTCATGATGCCTAACACTCTTTGGCTCGGGTGTTTTGGGCTTTGTCCTCGCAAGGATTTATCTCTCTCAAAGGCTTCGAGGTGGGTTGCTCTCAAACGACAAAAGCCGTGCACTAACTCTGAGCAGCCACCAATTTATGGTGCAGGGGGTGGGCTATTTATAGCCACTTGGCAACCCGACCTGTTATGTCCGAAATGACCCTGGGTCACTAAGGAACTGACACGTGTTCCAACGGTCAGATTTCAAACACTCATGGAAACTTTACTTGGGCTACAAGCAAAGCTGACTCATCCAGCTCTGGATAAGTTTTGCTCTCATTGTCTTCGCTCGAAGACATAGGATTTGGGTTGAGCATCACTTGATCATTACGACTATGATCACTTGGACCCCACTTAACGAAGACGGTGGTTCCTATGACTCAACAAAGAAGAAAAGGAAACAATGAAACAACACAGTCTTCAAGGCTCCATAGTCTTCACTCAATGTCTTCTCATGTCATAGTCTTCAATGTGAATATCTTCACATACCACCATTGTCTTCAATGTCTTCATACATTTTAGGGTCGTCTCCGTAGGTAAACCGAATCAATGAGGGACACTACTGCGTTATCCTGCAATTCTCACAAACGATTAGTCCCTCAACCACATTTGTCGTCAATACTCCAAAACCAACTAGGGGTGGCACTAGATGCACTTACAATCTCCCCCTTTTTGGTGATTGATGACAAACTGGTTGAAGTTTTCAACGGGGATAAAATATGTGAAATTGTAAAGGATAGGGAATTGTCTTCATAAGTGGCAAAGGCTCCCCCTGAAGATGTGCATATAAGTAGTTTGCTTTTGGAATGCAAATGCACATGGCAGGTTGTACTTGTGGAGATCCTCTTCAACTTATGAAGATAATTCATCATGCATGAAATGATATAGCTAAGAGAATGACATGCATAATGAAAAATGGACGTCTGCAGAATGATCTAAGTGCGGAAGTTATCATCGCACATGCGGAATTTATCATCGCACCAGAGTAAAGAAAATAAGTAGCAGATGACCATCGAGTTTAAGTGTTACAACTCAAAGAACCAAATGTATCAAAACGAGAGTTGTAAACACTAGGAAAAATATAGTGCAACCGCCCTTATGAACCCTCTTGAAGACTATCAAACTCATATGCTTCTCCCCTTTGTCGAGAAGGACCAAAAGGTTTGAAGACATAGAGCATCTACTCGCCCTCTTCAAGAAGATGATGCAGCAGGGTTGTCGTTGTTGGTTGGCGGTGAGCGAGCTTGGTGCATGTCGATTCGATTCGCGTAAGTAGGGGCGGTGAAGTAGCATCGGCTTCATCATCGATCACTCTGGCATTGACCGTTGCCGCGGAGGAAGAATAGTCAGAGTCTTCAAGAGATGGAGTTCGCCGTAGGAATGCATTCCGTGGAGGAGTGGAGTCAAACTTGAAACGTTCGGTGAAGCCATCGCCTTGAAGATCGCTTCAAAGACGAAAGCAGGCTCAAACTCTTCCATGACCGCCGACAAGTCTCGTGAGTGACAAAGGCATTCTTGGTGGCAAGATTGCGAATGCGATTGACGCCCACCAAGAGGCTTTGCATTGACGCTTTAGCGGGAGTGATGCTTATCTTGCTTTTGATGCAGCGCCACAAGAAGTTCTCGATCATTGAGGACCCGAGAGCGCTCCGAGGCCTTTGGCCAATTGTGCTCTCGGTGGCTTCGGTCCGTGCGATGAGGCGGCGTGTGTTCCCAGCCGAGGATAGACACGAGATACCGCTTGGACGCCTTCTATGGGTTGAGAGAAGCTGTGGTGATCTGCATGCTCAAGACTTAGAGGGGTTTTGCGGGCTCGGGGTATATGGCTTCAATCAGATATATCAACCTCTCGTAGAAAGATCGATGATTGCGAAGCAGAGGGTTGATAGTTGATAGCTGAGTGCATCTTAATGAGCGCATGACCCATGGAGCATAGAACTCGCATCAAACAGATCGATCCAGATGCAGCCATTGTCGGATGAAGAAATCTTGCGTGTTGAAGTCGATGCCATTGAGGATGTAGAAGACCAATGTCTTCATTGCTCCTTCAAGCTTTATGGACGATGAATGCCCTTTTATTGGCCATAGAGTTCGCCGTATGATGTGATATATGGTACGAGGCAGATACTCAAGGTCATCAACAAAGAAGTGTTGAGGGTATTCAGCGTCATGTGGCAGTGGCTTCATCATGCTCAGCATCTGACTCATGTCGGGTTCTGGCTTATGAAATATGCTCTCCAAGGCATCGCGGTGGAGTTGACATCCAGGTTCAAACAGCTCTCCGGGAGTGGGTAGGCCTGTGAGCTCAATGATGTCAAGAGCTTTGGCTTCATGATGGATATTTCCAGTCATCCACTCGAGAACCCATGTCTTTGTATCTCTGTTGTAGCCGCGGATGTGGAGTGTGGCATAGAATTGAAGCACTAATTCTTCATTCCAATGTTCTTTGTGCATTACTGAAGCCAAGCAGACCTGCATCATGAAAGCAATCAAGTGCTTCTTCTAAGCACGGCATCCGCAATGGCTTCAGTGTCGAGGCACATATGAGGGGAAATGCGGCCTTGGTCATACAGAACACAGGAGTAATAGCTTCTTTGCTGATAGCTCCAGAACCGGTCAGATGAGATCCTTGGCCTTTTGTAGGGGTTCTTTGCACTGTCAAAGAAAGTATTGTGGGCTTTGAAGCCATTTGCATTGAAAGAACCGGTTGAGATGGCAGTGCCTGGAAACCTTGGCAGTCTTGGCTTCGGCTTCTGGACCGGAGGCCTATGCGCAATATGATAGTCGAATTGAGGACCAGAGGCATGAGGCGGAGGGACCAGAACGGGCCATCTTACTGTGACTAGCTCGCCATAGTCGTATGCTTGCTCGATTGTGTAGGGCCTTGGTGGCGGAACTGGAGCAGTGGCAGCAACTGAGGCTTCAGGCTGCTCAGCAGATGCTTCGGGAGCAGTTGCCTCATTGGCTTCAGGCACAGTTCCTTCATTGGCTTCAGGAGCAGTTGGGACATGCTCCACATTGGTTTCAGCCATGACCACGTCATTGGCTTCATTGGTGTTGGAGGTGGCAGCCTCATTGTTTTCGACCTCCACTTGAGGAGCCGGAGGGTCGGCATCGCACGCTGATATCGGTATGACTTCTTGATTCTGATGGGGTGTAGGGACACGTTCTTCTTCTTCTTCTTGGTGTCGTGGTGATGCAGCAGATTGTCTTCAGCAGCTTTAGCTTCAAACTTCGAGACATTCACAGTTGGAGTGGCCGAAACACTTGACGTGCAACAGGTTGGTGGTGCACTTCTCCTTCAGAACGCTCGGAAGAGGCACTTGAGGCCTTTGACCTTTGCGGCTGCGAAATGTTGGCGACGCCTTTGGAGATGGGGTTGCTGGGCCTCAAAGTCTTCCTCTTCTTCTTGGTGTTGCTGTTGAGGAGTGACTTGTTGTTGGGGAGTGACTTGTTGTTGGGTAGTCTTTGGGGAGTCTTGTTGTTGCGGCGATCAGCCCATGAAGCATCTCGAGCAATTGGCGTCGGAGGGCACCAATCTTGATGAGTTCACTGCTCGCATTAACGAGCGATGATACCACATTGTATTCAATTTGAGGAAGAACTTCATCATCTTCAACATTGTCATGGTGACCAATGTCTTGATAGTGATGGGATCATTCTTTGGAATCTCTTCACCAGGAGCCTCTGTGGAAGCGGGCTCATGAACAATCATTCAAGTTCTTGGGTTGCGACGCTGGACGGACCACGTAAATGGGTTCAACAATCAAGGGCTCTGTGGGAGCAGCCCGATTCTTCTTGGTCTTTAGCTTCTTCTTGGAGGGAGCAGCATCAGAGGCGTCAGGATTTTTCCTTTTTCTCACTTCAGCCTCGGCAGCCCTCGTCTTTTTCTGTTCAGAAGCAGTTGACCGTACCTTTGGCGTCGAGCAGCTTCTTGAGAAATTTCCTTTGAGGTCGTGCAACATGACCTTGAAGTTTTTCATGTCTTGCACGCTGAGTGCAGCCATATGCTTCTTGAACTGAGCCTTTTCATAGTCAATCTTGTGCTTCAGTTCAACAATTCGCTGAGCTAGAGCTAGCTCAGAAGCAATGGCGCCGTTGAAAGAGACGCTGAGGCCAATTGGAAGTTGCAGATCTTCAAAGCTGATGTTTGGTGTGTCAAACCACTCATCAATGAAGTGATGGATGATTGCCACATCAAAGAGAGGCAAGTTGTTGAAGATTTCTGCTTCTTCTTTGCTCTTGATAAGCTGCTCAAGAGCATCATCTGCAAGATCGTCATCACTTGACAGATCAATGTGCTCTTCACGCAGAATGGCAGCGGGTCAATGTCAATTGAGATTCTTGACACATTTCTTTTCTTCTCCGCCTTCTTGGAGATGCGGATTGATCTCGACTGTAATCTTGCTTCAGGAGGTGCATGGCGGTGGCTTCACACGAGAAGCTTTTGGAGGAGCAGCTGACTTTGGAGCCTTGACTTTCTTAAGCTTCTGCGGCTTTGGAGCAGGAGCAGGAGCTGGAGCTGGGGCTTCATCAGAATCAGCCTCGTCATCAGAGTGATCCACTTTGGCACCTTGGACCAAAATATAAGTGATGAGGCCATCAAGGTTTGAAAACGGACCGATGACATTGGGTTCAGCGTCACGTGAGCCGTCAGCACGGGGAGCAGAGGGACCAGGGTTGAAGTCTAATCCCAATGACTTCTTGTTTTCCTTTGCAGAAGCCTTTCCGTGCTAGAAGTTGCGCTTGAAGAGATTGTCATCGCGACACCAAAGCAAAGACGTCGGGTCGGCATTCTCAGGCTGAGGTCCACGGACCATGCAAGGATAGAAACCTTGTGCAATAGCTTCAGCCATGTTCTTGGGAGGAAGGCCTCGAAAAAGAATATCACCCAAGGGCTTCTGATGGCATTCTTCTCGGCATATTCTTGTGTGAATAAATTGTACTTGAACCACTGTTCAGCCCAATAGCGTCGAATCCATTGGATTCGTGTCTTGCGCTGATTATAAGTCTCTTCAGGATCTGTCTTGTACAGCTCTGCGAGGTCATCAGCAGATCTTTTGAGGTTCCCTCACGACTGTCCGCCGCCCTTCCTGACTGATTTATCTCAGAGCCATGAGCTTCAAACTGAATGGCTTCACAATCAAAGGCTTCAAAGGCTTGCGTTTGCTTGTGAGACAGAGGCGGCGGGAGAGTTGGTTTGATGCTATAAGAATTCTGCAAACTAATGCGGACTATGAGAACCAAGGATTCTCCACGGACATGTACTGTGACAGCATTAGAGATGTGAGGAAGGGAAGAGGTCATATGCATTCTCGTAAGATTTTGAAGATAAATCGGTTTGAAGACATTGACCTCATGATGCTAAGACATTCACTTATACGTTGAGAGTTGGTTCCGATTTGTACGAATCCGTGAATAAGTACAAGTGAGGAATCTAACTAGTTATGAAGCTTAAGTGAATATACTAAGCAAGATGAGATGCGACAGAATAGATCTAACTTTGTATGGGCGAAACCATTTTTGGCAAGTAGGATGAATCTTGAAGATCAAAAGATGGTAAAAATAGAGATATATTTACCACTCAAGAACTGCTAGGCGGAAGGAAAGGAGGCCGAGCAGTTCAATCCACCGTGCCCTAACTTGGTGACGGAGGACACCTCGGCGGCGGAGATGAAGATATTCGCGGCGGCGTGAGGACGGCGCCGGAGAAGTCGCGGCAGCTAAGCGCCGTCGCGGCGTCGTCGAGAGCTAGCGGTGGCGCTTAGGGTTTTGACGAGGTGGAGAGGTGGAAGAAGATTTTCTTTACCGCAGGGACAGGTATTTATAAGGAGGTGTGCGGTGCAGCGCAATACGCAGAGTGCCTGGCGGTTCACATCTCGAGGGGCACGTGGCACGCATGCAACATACAATGAGATGTCCCACGTTCCCACGCCCGCCCGGGTTTGTCGGATGGTCGTTCCGGCTTCTCGGAGTTCAACAATAATGATGAATCATTTAAAACAGATTTAAAGTTTGTCTCGTGTCTTCTCACGACAAGGACGCAGAGAAGACATTCGACGATTTCAATAGAATGCATATGATTTGGACAGGTAGAGTTTGAGATAGAAAGCATAGAGAGATTGGGGTCCGATCACATTCACTTAGTTCAAAAGATTCAACTTGAAGACATAGCTATAAGTGAATGCTGTAGAGGACAAAAATATATATATATCAGACAGCAACCAAATCATCATAGTGAAGAAAATCATGAAAATAGGTTGAAGTTGAAGTCAAATCAAATGCGAATAGCTTCAAGAAATAACACCATGAGTGAAACACTTCAAACAAAGAAATTTGGTGGTGGCGTTTCCCACCGTATAGGAAGTATTAGACCTGCACGGCGCACAATTATCGTGGCGCCCAAGTCAAATTCCACGTTAATGTATTCACACACGAATGTAAGTCTTCATTGATTGAAGATATCGTTACTTCGTGTGTTGCACATCTAAGTCATCAACATGCATAAGTGTTAGGATGTGTGCTTGATCACAGGACATTTGAGGATTCCAAGATATTTAGCTCACACCGTAACTTGCAAAACCTTTTCTCATCCAAGGGCTTTGTGAAGATATTTGCCGCTTGCTCTTGTTGTTGACGTGAATGATGTCAATATCTTTCTTCATGACATGATCCACGAGAAAATGATGAAGAATTTCAATGTGCTTTGTCTTTGAGTGCTGGACTGGATTGTTGGCAATCTTGATGGCGCTTTCATTGTCGCAGAAGAGAGGTACTTGTGTCAGATTGATGCCATAGTCCTTGAGAGTTTGCTTCATCCATAGAAGCTGAGCACAACAAGATCCAGCAGCAATGTATTCAGATTCAGCAGTTGAGAGAGACACAGAGTTCTGCTTCTTTGAGGACCAACAGACGAGTGATCGTCCCAGAAAGTGACATGTGCCTGATGTAGACTTGTGATACACTTTGTCACCAGCATAATCAGCATCCGAAAATCCAACCAAATCAAATTTTGAGCCCTTTGGATACCATAATCCGAGTGTTGGGGTGTGAGCCAAGTATCGAAGAATTCGCTTCACAGCTAAGTGATGCGATTCCTTTGGTGCCGCTTGGAATCGAGCACACATGCAAACACTAAGCATAATATCTGGCCTAGATGCACATAGGTAAAGTAAGGAACCAATCATGGAGCGGTATACCTTTTGATCGAACTCTTTACCATTGTCGTCGGGACCCAAGTGGTGTTTGGCTGGCATTGGCGTCGTGTATCCTTTGCATTCTTGCATTCCAAACTTCTTCGCATAATCTTGGAGGTATTTTTCTTGAGATATAAAGATGCCATTTCTTTGTCGTGAATTTGAAGACCAAGGAAGAACTTGAGCTCTCCCATCATGGACATCCGATATTGCTCTTGCATCATGTATCCAAACTCATCACTATACTTCGGTTGGTGCACCAAGATAATGTCATCCACATATATTTGGCATACAAACAGTTCACCATCATATGTCTTCGTGAAGAGTGCGGGATCAAGGGATCCAGGTTTGAAGCCTTTGCTCTTCGTGAAGTCTTTGATTGTATCATACCAAGTAGCGAGGAGCTTGTTTGAGGCCATCTGATTGCTTTATTTAGCTTGTACACCATATCGGGATGTTTTGGATCTTCAAAGCCGGTGGTTGAGCGACATATACTTCTTCTTCAATCTTGTCATTGAGAAATGCACTCTTCACATCCATTTGATAGAGCAAGATGTTGTGGTGGTTAGCATAGGCTAGCGGTATCACGAATAGCTTCAAGCCTAGCTACAGGAGAAAATGTTTCATCAAGTCAATTCCTTCAACTTGAGTATATCCTTGAGCCACAAGCCTTGCTTTGTTTCTCACGACTTGACCATGCTCATCTTGCTTGTTTCGATATATCCATTTGGTGCCAATAATGTTATGCTTATGAGGGTCGGGACGCTTGACAAGTTCCCAAACATTATTCAGCTTGAACTGCTGAAGTTCTTCTTGCATAGCTTGAATCCATTCGGTTCCATAAAAGCTTGAGAACTTTCTTGGGTTCGATATTGATACAAAGGAAAAGTGCCCACAGAAATTTGCTAGCTGTGTTGCTCTTGAGCGAGTAAGCGGACCAGGTGCATTGATGCTATCGATTATCTTCTCAATCTGTACTTCATTTGCAACTCGAGGATGAATGGGCGAAGACTTTGCTCATCTTGATCATTGTCATCATTGGAAGGATTGTCTTCAGTCGAGCATTGTCTTCAAGTTGGTTAGGTGCAGAAATGATAAGTTCCTCTTCAGGTTGTGCTTCATTTGGCATGATTTCACCAGTTCCCATTAGCTTGATAGATTCGCTGGGTGGAGCTTCGTCTAGTGTGCTTGGCAGGAACTCTCTTTGTGAACCATTGGTTTCATCAAATCGCACATCTGCTTTGACGATTTTGTAGAGATAGAGATTGAAGACTCTGTAAGAGTGTGAGTCCTTTCCAGAATCGAGCATGAAGCCTTCGTGAGCTTTGGGTTCAAATTTTGACTTGTGATGGGGATCCTTGATCCAGCACTTAGCCCCAAATACTCAAGTGGCGACATTTGGCTTCTTGCAAGAAGGAGCTCATAGGATGTTTTGTTCGAAGCTTATGGATATAAACACGGTTGATGACGTGACAAGTCTGTATCAATGGCTTCAGCCGAACTTTCTTGGTGTCTTGTACTCGTCGAGCATTGTTCGAGCCATCTCAATGAGGGTTCTGTTCTTGCGCCCACGATGCCATTTTGCTGGGGTGTGTATGGAGAAGAGAACTCATGAGTGATTCCCATGGTATCCAGATAAAGATCAAGTCCGTGTTCTTGAATTCAGTGCGTTATCACTTCGATATGCTTGATCTTGACGCCATAATTGTTCATTGCTCGATTGGCGAATCGTCTGAAGACATCTTGCACTTCAGTCTTGTAGAGAATTATGTGCACCCATGTGTATCTTGAGTAGTCATCAACAATGACGAAGCCATAGAGACAAGCAGTTGTTGTGAGGGTAGAGTAATGAGTAGGGCCAAACCAATCCATATGAAGCAGCTCGAAGGGTTGATATGTCTTCATGATTGTCTTCGAGGGGTGCTTTGCCCTAGTCATCTTTCCAGCTTCGCAGGCACCACAAAAATGATCCTTCTTGAACTTGACACCTTTGATGCCTATGACATGCTTCTTCTTGGCGAGTGTGTGTAAGTTCCTCATGCCAAGATGCCCTGACTTCGATGCGAGCCAAGATTCAGAAGCTTTTGCAAGAAGACATACGGCAAGCTATGGACCTGCTGAGAAATCTACCATGTATAGATCATCTTTCCGATACCCTTCAAAGACTAGAGACTTGTCAGATTCCATTAGTACAAGGCAACGATATTTTCTGAATAGCACAATCATGTTCAAGTCACAAAGCATCGAGACAGACATTAAGTTGAAACCAAGGGATTCAACAAGCATCACTTTATCCATGTGTTGATCCTTTGAGATTGCAACTCTACCTAGACCCAATACCTTGCTTTTACCAGTGTCAGCAAATGTGATGTGACTCTTGTCTGATGGACGTAAGGTTGAGTCCATGAGAAGACTTCGATCACCAGTCATATGATTAGTGCATCCGCTATCCATAATCCATTATGAAGCATGAGGTGTCATACCCTACAGTAGAGTTAGGGGGATAGGCTTCACCAAGAGTATTGTGAAGCATAAACATTTGACGGGCAAGAGGATTATTGAAGCTCAGATCAAGATTAGGACTGATAGGATGAATGTGCCCTACAAGATGTTTTAGTTCCCCAGCAATAGCATCGCGCCTTTGATTTTGGTGGAGACCCTTTCCAAAAGAGAGTTAATTCTTCTTAACCACCCACATCTTCAGGGGTGGCTTAGAAGCAATGAGTCTAAGTGCAGCATCTGAGAACTTCGGCTTTGGAGCCCTAGAAAATAGCCTTGTAGGAGACGGATGATACTCATATGAATAAGCAGAAAAGTTCTTAGATATATGAACTAGCGGTTTGAAGACACACGCTCATATTCATAAATTTGAGTACGGTTCCCGTGCAAAACATTGGCGTTAGGGTGACTCAGGTGAGTCCTCGATCTGTATGAAGCCTTTGGACCATATGACGCCTTAGGTCTGGGGTTTGTCTTCTTCCCAGGTGGTGTCATGATGACATTCACTGGAAGATTCTCAAGACAGCTTTTGGGAACCCAGTTCTTCTTCATAGGCTCCATTCCTGCAGTTAGTTCCAATATACCTGGCAAACACTTCAACATTCTGATTCTTGAACAGCTTATAGTTTGCATCAAAGGATTCATCAATGATAATAGGGTTAGCACAGTAAAGCCAGATAAGGTGGATGGATCCATCAAGGTCCTTTGCAAACAACCCATGTGGTTTTGGGATACCGCCAAAGCTTCAAAGAGGAACCATCAACATTCATTTTCCTCTCAACCCAACACCCTCTTTCCTAGGGTTTCGGTTCAGAATCTGCTTTTGAGGACATCCAAAGTGTCCGATGCCCTTTCGGACTTTTATACATCCCCTGTTTCAAGAAATGTCTTCAACCTAGCATTTTCA
Organism: Aegilops longissima; assembly: GCA_021605205.1. Taxonomy (NCBI): domain Eukaryota; kingdom Viridiplantae; phylum Streptophyta; class Magnoliopsida; order Poales; family Poaceae; genus Aegilops; species Aegilops longissima. Next base: position 13,746 of record JAHIAM010000608.1, read on the forward strand.
TCAGCAATGGCGTGGTATCCTCCGCAGAGGGGTTAGTAACCACATTGGTAGTTGAAGACAATGCAACGAAGTAGCAGCAGTTGAACATTCAAGCAGAGGTAGCTATATCACGCTCAAGGCATTTTAGACATGGTGGTTCAAATTCATCCCGGCGGAACTGATCTCATTGAGCTAAGTGACTCATTCTCTTTTGAAGATCTTCATGAGCCGCTCTCAATTTCTCAAGCTCTTGCTTCCTTTGAAGATAATCATAGGAGAGCCTTTCATGAGTAGTTGAGAGCGTTTCATGACGACTTTCAAGTTCTTGGTACTTAGCATGAAGATTTTTAATGTCTTCAACTAAGGACCGTGAACGTGTCATTTCGCGCCCAACAGGTCATCGCTTTTGTCTAACAGTTTTGAGTATGTTCCATAGCTCTTTGTTGTTTAGTTGCAATTTTAGCAAGTGTTTTGTAGCTGGGTTTGGATTCACAATCGAGTCATTCACTTGATGTTTGAAAGTAAGCATCACGTGATTTTACCTTGGCACCGCGTGCCATGAAGCGAGAGGGTGGGAGCAGGGTCGTCCTTGTCATCGCCTTCAGCGTTGGTGTAGAAGTCATTGTCTTGATGTTGAAGATGGACTTGGCAACATAGGTGTGGCTAAAGCCGGACTTGCAACGCCTGGTCGGACTCCTCTTGATTCCACCTCCACTTCCTCGGCAGACTCCTCCTCTCAATCCATTTCCTTGCCAACAAAAGCACGAGCCTTGCGGATGAGCTCTTCTTATGAGATGAAGACTTTGATGAGGACTTGGAAGAAGACTTTGAAGATTTCTTCTTTTCTTGTCATCGTAATCATATTCCTTGCTCTTCTTCTTCTTCTTCTCATTGTCCCACCGTGGACACTCGGAGATATAGTGTCCAATTTTCTTGCACTTGTGACGGTTCTCTTCTTGTAGTCTTGAGTGGAAGCTTCATCATTTCTTGAGCTGGATCGTGAAGACTTTCTCAAGCCTTTCTTCCTAGTGAACTTCCGAACTTCTTCACAAGCATAGCAAGTTCCTTTCCAATGTCTTCAAGATCATCGTAACCGCAATGATTCTTCTTCGATGAGGAAACAACTTTTGCCTTCAAAGCGCGAGTTCGCCATAGTTTGGACCATAGATATCTCTTTTCTCGATATAGTTGGAACTCATGTGTATTGAGCCTCTCAAGTATATCGACGGATCGAGTGTCTTGAAGTCGGGACGTTCTTGTATCATGAGGGCAAGGGTGTCAAAAGAGCTGTCAAGTGATCTTAGTAGTGTCTTGACGATTTCATGCTTGGTGACCTCAGAGGCGCCGAGAGCATGAAGCTCATTTGTGATGTCAGTGAGGCGATCAAACGCGAGCTGGACATTTTCATTGTCGCTTTCTTGAAGCGGTTGAAGAGGTTGCGAAGAACATTGATCCTTTGATCTCTCGGGTTGAGACGCCTTTGTTGACCTTGGATAGCCAGTCCTGCACTAGCTTCGACGCTTCGGAGCACTCACACGGCCATCTGTCCTTTGGTCGATGACCACAGATGATGTTCTTTGCAAAGTGGAGTCCAGCTTGAATGAACTTCTTGACATCGGCAGGGTGACACCTTCACCAGATTTAGGAACGCCGTTCTTGACGACATACCGTAGGTCGACATCAATGGCTTCAAGATGCATCGCATCTTATTCTTCCAAAGAGGGATAGTCGGCCCATCGAACACGGGCAAGCAGCGGAGACCTTGATTATCCCTGCAGTCGACATAGCTAAAACTCCAGGTGGTTAAACCGAATCACACAGAACAAGGGAGTACCTTGCTCTGATACCAATTGAAAGTGCTAGTTATCGACTAGAGGGGGGGTGAATAGGCGATTTTTATGAAAGTCTTCAAAACACGGATGTTTCAAAGACAAACAATAGAAATGACCTAGTTGATATGCAGCGGAAGATAACTACAACAAGCAAGCCATAGTCAAGTATGCAATAATGTGAACGGACAAGACTAATAGCAGCTATGTAGTAAGGATCAGGATGGAAGATAGTATGAAGCCAAATCAATAATAGAAGTCAAGCAGTGAAGTCAAACAGATAAGACATATAAGCAATGACTTCACGAAGACAAACTTAGGGTAAAGAAGGGAAGGATAGAACCGGTCACTAGTTGAAGACACGATTTGTTGGACCAGTTCCAGCTTTGTGACAACTGTACATCTTGTTAGGGAGGCTGAGATTCAACTCAAGACCGCGTCTTCACCTTATTCCCCTTGAGCTAAGGACACACAGTCCTCGCCCAATCACTCTGGTAAGTCTTCAAGGTAGACTTCGAACCTTCTGAGCGGCGCTCACGGCAATCCACAATGACTCTTGGATGCTCGTAACGCGACACCTAACCATTTGGAGGATTCACAATCCTCAAGTGTAATAAGTCTTCGAGTCACAGCAGGAAAACTTCAGTGATGTCTAACACTTTTGGCTCGGGTGTTTGGGCTTTGTCCTCGCAAGGATTTCTCTCTCAAAGGCTTCGAGGTGGGTTGCTCTCAAACGACAAAAGTCGTGCACTAACTCTGAGCAGCCACCAATTTATGGTGTAGGGGTGGGCTATTTATAGCCACTAGGCAACCCGACTGTTATGTCCAAAATGACCCTGGTCACTAAGGAACCGACACGTGTTCCAACAAATGATTTCAAACACTCATGGCAACTTTACTTGGGCTACAAGCAAAGCTGACTCATCCACTCTGGATAAGTTTTGTTCTCATTGTCTTCGCTCAAGACATAGGATTTGGGTTGAGCATCACTTACCATTCGACTATGATCACTTGGACCCCACGTAATAGTACGGTGGTTCCTACGACTCAACAAAGAAGAAAAGGAAACAACGAAACAACATAGTCTTCGCGCTCCATAGTCTTCACTCAGTGTCTTCTCATGTCATAGGCTTCAATGTGAATATCTTCACATACCACCATTGTCTTCAATGTCTTCATACATTTTTAGGGGTCATCTCCGGTAGGTAAACCGAATCAATGAGGGACACTACCTGCGTTATCCTGCAATTCTCACAAACGCATTAGTCCCTCAACCACATTTGTCGTCAATACTCCAAAACCAACTAGGGGTGGCACTAGATGCACTTACAGATCTGAGGAAGAACAACATCATCTTCAACATTGTCATTGTGACCAATGTCTTCAGCAGCGATGGGATCAACTGCTGGAATGTCTTCAGCTTCATGAGCCTCTGTGGAAGCAGGCTCATGAACTATCATCCGTCATTCTTGGAGTTCAGATGCAGGGCGAACCATTGAGATAGGTCCAACAACTAAGGGCTCTGTGGAAGCAGCCCGATTCTTCTTGGTTTTGCGCTTCTTCTTGGAGGGAGCAACATCAGAGACTTCAGGATTTTTCCTTTTTCTGGCTTCAGCCTCGGCAGTCCTCGTCTTCTTCAGTTCCGAAGCGGTTGACCTGACCTTTGGCTTTGAGCCAGTCATGCTGCTTGGGAAGACTATGCGAGGTACTTCCTGCCTTGAAGGTGCAGTTTGGTCAGTTGATGGCTTCAACTTCTTTGCAGCCATTCTGGGGTCAATGCCAGGTCGACCAAGAGCCTTGCGCTTCTCAGCCTCATTGTAGGCTAGCACACACTTGTCAGCCATACTCTTCATGCGCTCGCGAGAGCCTTTAGCTTCTTCGCGATTCTTGAGAAAGGCCTATTTGAGCTCATGCAGCATGATCTTGAAGTTTTTGACATCTTGCACGCTGAGCTTTGCCACATGCTTCTTGAACTAAGCTTTCTCATAGTCGATCTTGTGCTTTAGTTCAACGATGCGCTGAGCGAGAGCTAGCTCAGAAGCAATGGCGCCATTGAAGGAGACGCTGAGGCCAATGGGAAGTTGCAGATCTTCAAAGCTGAGATTTGGGGTGTCAAACCACTTATCAATGAAGTTATGGATGATTGCCACATCAAAGAGAGGCAAATCATTGAACATCTCTGCTTCTTCCTTGCTCTTGATCGGTTGCTCAAGAGCATCATCTCGCAAGATCTTCATCGCTGGATAGATCAATGTGCTCTTCTCGCGAGAATGGCAGCAGGAGTCAATGTCCGATCAAGATTTTTGACGATTTTCTTTTTCTTCTCCGTCTTCTTGGAGATACGTGATAGATCTTCGATCGCATAATTGCCTTCGTGGAGGTGCAAGGGCGCTGGCTTCGCACTTGAAGCTTTTGGAGGAGTAGCTGATCTTGAAGCCTTAGCCTTCTTTGGCCTTCGGCTTTGGAGTAGGAGTTGGGGCTTCATCGATGTCGAGATTATCATCGAATGATCCACTTTGGCACCTTGGACCGAGATGTGAGTGATGAGGCCATCAAGGTTGTAGAACGGACCGATGACATTGGGTTCCGTGATCACATGAGCCACAAGACGGGGAGCAGAGGGACCAGGGTTGAAGTCTAATCCCAATGACTTCTTGTTTTCCTTGGCCGATGCCTTTGCGTCTTTGGAAGTTGCGCTTGAAGAGATTATCGTCCACGACACCGAGCAATGTCGATGGGTCGGCATTTTCAGCTGAGGTCCACGGACCATACAAGGATAGAAACCCCTGTGCAATAGCTTCACTGTTCTTGGGTGGAAGGCCTCAAAGAGAATATCACCCCAAGGACTTTTGATAGCATTCTTCTCAGCATATTCCTAGGTCACGAACTTGTATTTGTACCATTGTTCAGCCCAATATCGTCAATCCATTGGATTCGTGGTCTTCTGTTGATTATAATTCTCTTCAGGATCTGTCTTGTAAAGCTCATGAGGTCATCGGGCAAATCTCTTGATGTTCCCCACCACGACGCTCCCGCCACCCTTCCTTACTTATTTCTCTCGCAGCCATGAACTTCAAACTGAATGGCTTCAACATGTTCAAAGGCTTCAAAGCCTTTTCGCTTGCTGGACAAACAGAGGCGGCCGGAGAGTTAATGTGATGTTTGTAAGAATTCTGCAAGCGAATGCGCACTATGAGAACTAAGGATTCTCCCACGGACATGTACTGTGACAGCATTAGAGATGCGAGGAAGGGAAGAGGTCATATGCATTCTCGTAAGATTTTGAAGATAAATCAGTTTGAAGACATTGACCTCATGATGCGAAGACATTCACTTATACGTTGAGAGTTGGTTCCAAATTTGTACGAATCCGTGAATAAGTACAAGTGAGGAATCTAACTAAATATGAAGCTTAAGTGAATATACTAGGCAGTATGAGATGCATGTAATCGATCTAACATTGTATAGGCAGAAACCAATTTTGGTAAATAGGATGAATCTTTGAGGATCAAAAAGATGGTAAAAATAGAGTTGTATTTACCACACGAAGAACTGCTAGATGGGATGAGTAGGAAACCAAGCAGTTCAATCCACCGTGCCCTAATTTGGCGACGGAGGACACCTCTACGCGGCGGCGGAGAGGACGATGTCCATGGACGGGCGTGAGGACGGCGTCGGAGAAGTTGCGGCAGCTAAGCGCGCTCGTCGCCCGTCGTCGTCGAGAGCTAGCGATGGCGCTAGGGTTTTGACGAGGTGGAGAGGTGGAAGAAGGTTTTCTTTACCGCAGGGACATGTATTTATAAGGAAGTGTGCGGCACAGCGCAATTACTCAGTGCTCTGGCGGTTCACATCCGAGGGGCACGTGGCAAGCATGCAACATACTCGAGTTGTCCCACGTTCCCACGCCCGCCAGTTTGTTTGATGGTCGCTCGGCTTCTCCGGATTTCAAGCAATAAGGATGAATCATTTAAAATAGACTTAATGTTTGTCTTTGTGTCTTCACGACAAGGACGCAGAGAAGACATTTGACAGATTTCAATAGAATGCATATGATTTGGACAGATAGAGTTTGAGATAGAAAGCATAGAGAGATTAGGGTCCCATCACATTCACTTAGTTCAAAAGAATCAACTAGGAAGACATAGCTATAAGTGAATGTCAGAGAGGATGTAACACTAGTGTGTGTGTGTGTCTATATATATATATATATATATATATATATATATATATATATATATATATATATATATATATATATATATATATATATATATATATATAGGATTGACTATTCACGTCCTCGGTGAGGAATAGTTATTCTTCACCCTCTATTTTACCATCAATGCACTGTAATTTTACGTTCGTAAATTTTTCTTATTTCGATGTAAAAAGAGACTAAGAAAATATATAGTCGCCGTAAAAATATTTTATGTCATGTAAATTTACAAACGTAAAAATATAGTGTAAAATATACATAAACTACAAATTTTCTTGTCTTATGACCTATATTTTTATTTTCTTATGCCAAATTTGACGAGTGAATCAATAAGAGTGTAACTATTTGAATTTCAAATGTAATTTATTTAGGAAGCGATCAGAAGATTACCTCGGGTGAAGAATAACTTATTCGCACTGGGTGATGAATAGTAACACTATATATATATATATATATATATATATATATATATATATATATATAAAATCAACATAGTGAAGAAAATCATGAAGATAAGTTGAAATTTGAAGACAAACCAAATGCGAAGACATAGCAAAATAACGCCATGAGTGAAACACTTCAAACAGAGAAATTTGGTGGTGGCGTTACTCCACAGATAGGAAGTATTAGACCGGACACGGTGCACAATTATCGTGGCGCTCCAAGTCAAATTCCACGTTAATGTATTCACACTCGTAATGTAAGTCTTCATTGATTGAAGATATACTTTACTTGTGTGTTGCACGTCTAAGTCATCAACATGCATAAGTGTTAGGATGTGTGCACGATCACGGGACATTTGAGGATTCCAAGATATTTAGCTCACACCGTAACTTGCAAAACCTTTTCTCATCCAAGGGCTTTGTGAAGATATCAGCCATTGCTCTTCGATGTTGACGTGAATGATGTCAATATCTTTCTTCATGACATGATCTCTGAGAAAGTGATGATGAATTTCAATGTGCTTTGTCTTCGAGTGCTGGACTGGATTGTTGGCAGTCTTGATGGCACTTTCGTTGTTGCAGAAGAGAGGTACTTGTTTCAAATTGATGCCATAGTCCTTGAGAGTTTGCTTCATCCATAGAAGCCGAGCGCAGAAGATCCAAAGAACAATGTATTCAGATTCAGCAGCTTGAGAGTGATACACGCTCGCTTCTTTGAAGACCAACAGACAAGTGATCGTGCCAGAAAGTGACATGTGCCTGATGTAGACTTGCGATCCACCTTGTCACCAGCATAATCAGCATCCGAGAATCCAACCAGATCAAATTCTGAGCCCTTTGGATACCATAATCCGAGTGTTGGGGTGTGAGCCAAATATAAAAGAATTCGCTTCACAGCTAAGTGATGCGATTCCTTTGGTGCCGCTTGGAATCGAGCACACATGCTAACACTAAGCATGGCCTAGATGCACATAGGTAAAGTAAGGAACCAATCATGGAGCGGTATACCTTTTGATCAAATTCTTTACCATTGTCGTCGGGACCCAGATGGTGTTTGGCTGGCATTGGCGTCGTGTAACCTTTGCAATCTTGCATTCCAAACTTCTTCAGACAATCTTGGAGGTATTTTTCTTGAGATATGAAGATGCCATTCCTTTGTCGATTTAATTTGAAGACCAAGGAAGAACTTCAGCTCACCCATCATGGACATCCGATATTGCTCTTGCATCATGTATCCAAACTCATCACTATACTTCGGTTGGTGCAGCCAAAGATAATGTCATCCACATATATTTGGCACACAAACAGTTCACCATCATATGTCTTCGTGAAGAGTGTGGGATCGAGGATCCAGGTTTGAAGCCTTTGCTCTTGAGAAGTCTTCGATCGTATCATACCAAGCGTGAGGAGCTTGTTTGAGGCCATACAGTGCTTTGTTTAACTTGTACACCATATCAGGATGTTTTGGATCTTCAAAGCCAGGTGGTTGAGCGACGTATACTTCTTCTTCAATTTTGCCGTTGAGAAATGCACTCTTCACATCCATTTGATAGAGCAAGATGTTGTGGTGGTTAATATAGGCTAGCAGTATGCGAATAGCTTCAAGCCTAGCCACAGGAGCAAATGTTTCATCGAAGTCAATTCCTTCAACTTGAGTATATCCTTGAGCCACAAGACGTGCTTTGTTTTTGACGACTTCACCATGCTCATCTTGCTTGTTTCGATATATCCATTTTGTGCCAATAATGTTATGCTTGCGAGGGTCAGGACGCTTGACAAGTTCCCAAACATTGTTCAGCTTGTACTGTTGAAGTTCTTCTTGCATAGCTTGTATCCATTCAGGTTCCATAAAGGCTTCAGCTACTTTCTTGGGTTCTGATATTGACACAAAAGAAAAGTGCCCACAGAAATTTGCTAACTGTGTTGCTCTTGAGCGAATAAGTGGACCAGGTGCATTGATGCTATCAATTATCTTCTCAATTTGTACTTCATTTGCCACTCGAGGATGAACTGGACGAAGACTTTGCTCTTGCTGATCATTGTCATCATTGGGAGGATTGTCTTCATCCGAGCATTGTCTTCGAGTTGGTTAGGTGCAGAATGATAAGTTCTTCTTGATTTGTGCTTGAAGGCATGATTTCACCAGTTCCCATCGACTTGATAGATTCATTGGCAAGCGGAGCTTCGTCTAGTGTACTTGGCAGGAGCTCTCTTTGTGAACCATTGGTTTCATCAAATCACACGCCCACAGTTTCGACGATTTTGTAGAGACAAAGGTTGAAGACTCAGAAGAGTGCGAGTCCTTTCCAGAATCGAGCATGAAGCCTTCGTGAGCTTTAGGTGCAAATTTTGACTTGTGATGGGGATCCTTGATCCAGCACCTAGCTCCAAATACTCAAGTAGGCGACATTTGGCTTCTTGCGAGAAGGAGCTCATAGGATGTTTTGTTCGAAGCTTATGGATGTAAACACGGTTGATGACGTGACATGCTGTATCAATAGCTTCAGCCATAACTTTCTTGGTGTCTTGTACTAAATCGAGCATTGTTCGAGCCATCTCAATGAGAGTTCTCGTTCTTGCGCTCCACGATGCCATTTTGCCGAGTGTGTATGGAGCGAAGAACTCATAAGTGATTCCCAATGTATCCAGATAAAGATCAAGTCCGGTGTTCTTGAACTCAATCTTGTTGTCACTTGATATGCTTGATCTTGACGCCATAATTGTTCATGGCTCGATTGCGGTTGCCCCAAGACATCTTGCACTTCAGTCTTGTAGAGAATTATGTGCACCCATGTATATCTTGAGTAGTCATCAACAATGGCGGCCATAGAGACGAGCAGTTGTTGTGAGGGTAGAGTAGTGAGTAGGGCCAAATAAGTCCATGTGTAACAGCTTGAAGGGTTGAGATGTCGTCATGATTGTCTTCGAGGGGTGCTTTGCCCTAGTCATCTTTCCAGCTTCACAGGCACCACACAAATGATCCTTCTTGAACTTGACACCCTCGATGCCTATGACATGCTTCTTCTTGGCGAGTGTGTGTAAGTTCCTCATGCCAGCATGCCCAAGCCTCCGATGCTAGAGCCAGCATTCTGAAGCTTTTACAAGAAGGCATACGGCAAGCTGTGGACCTGCTGAGAAATCTACCATGTATAGATCATCTTTCTGATACCCTTCAAAGACTAGAGACTTGTCAGATTCCATTAGTACAAGGCAACGATATTTTCCGAATAGCACAATCATGTTCAAGTCACAAAGCATCGAGACAGACATTAAGTTGAAACCAAGGGATTCAACAAGCATCACTTTATCCATGTGTTGATCCATTGAGATTGCAACTCTACCTAGACCCAATACCTTGCTTTTACCAGTGTCAGCAAATGTGATGTGACTCTTGTCTGATGGACGTAAGGTTGAGTCCATGAGAAGACTTCGATCACCAGTCATATGATTAGTGCATCCGCTATCCATAATCCATTATGAAGCATGAGGTGTCATACCCTACAGTACAGTTAGGGGGATATGCTTCACCAAGAGTATTGTGAAGCATAAACATTTGACGGGCAAGAGGATTATTGAAGCTCAGATCAAGATTAGGACTGATAGGATGAATGGCAAACAATTCAGGAACAAAATACATAGTGAGACCATTTGGGCATTTGATCTTGCGCTCTACAAGATGTTTTAGGTCCCCAGCAATAGCATCAGACGCCTTTGATTTTCGGCTGGAGACCATTCCCTGCAAAAGAAAGTTAATTCTTCTTAACCACCCAAATCTTCAGGGGTGGCTTAGAAGCAATGAGTCTAAGTGCAGCATCTGAGAACTTCGGCTTTGGAGCCCTAGCAAATAGCCTTGCAGGATATAAATGATACTCATATGAATAAGAAGAAAAGTTCTTAGTTTTATGAACATAGCGGGTTTGAAGACACACGCTCATATTCACAAGTTTGAGTACGGTTTCCCTACAAAACATTGGCGTTAGGGTGATTCAGGTGAGTCCTCTGTCTGTTTGAAGCCTTTGGACCATATGACGCCTTAGGTCTGGGGTTTGTCTTCTTCCCAAGTGGTGTCATGATCACATTCACTGGAAGATTCTCAAGACAGCTTTTGGGAACCCAGATCTTCTTCATAGGTGGTCCATTCCTGCAGTTAGTACCAATATACCTGGCAAACACTTCACCATTCTGATTCTTGAACAGCTTATAGTTTGCATCAAGGGATTCATCAATGATAATAGGATTAGCACAGGTAAAGCCAGATAAGGTGGATGGATCCTTGAAGGTCCCTTTGCAACAACCCATGTGGTTTTGGGATACCGCTCAGCTTCCAAAGAGGAACCATCAACATTCATTTTCCTCTCAACCCAACACCCTCTTTCCTAGGGTTCGGTTCAGAATCCGCTTTTGAGGACATCGCAGTGTCCGATGTCCTTTGAGACTTTTATACATCCTGTTTCAAGCAATGTCTTCAACCTAGCATTTTCATCAGCAATAGTAGTGGTATCCTCCGAGAGGGGTTAGTTACCACATCAAGAGTTGAAGACAATGCAACAAAGAGCAGCGATGGAACATTCAACAATAGAGGTAGTGATATCACGCCAAGGCATTTTAGACATGGTGGTTCAAATCCATCCCGCCGGGACTGATCTGTTGAGCGAAGTGACTCATTCTCTTTTGAAGATCTTCATGATCCGCCTCAATTTCTCAATCTCTTGCTTCCTTTGAAGATAATCATAGGAGAGCTTTTCATGAGTGGCTGAGAGCGTTTCATGACGAATTTAAAGTTCTTGGTACTTAGCATGAAGATTTTTATGTCTTCAACTAAGGACTGTGAATGTGTCATTTCCGCGCCCAACAGGTCATCGCTTTTGTCTAACAGTTTTTGAGTATGTTCCATAGCTTTTTGTTGTTCGATTGCAATTTTAGCAAGTGTTTTGTAGCTGGGCTTGGATTCACAATCGAGTCATCTTCACTTGATGTTTGAAAGTAAGCATCACGTGATTTTACCTTGGCACCACGTGCCATGAAGCGAGAGGTGGGAGCAGGGTCGCCCTTGTCATCGCCTTCAGCATTGGTGTGGAAGTCATTGTCTTGATGTTGAAGATGGACTTGGCAACATAGGTCGTGGCTAGAGCCGACTTGCAACGCCAGGTCGGACTCCTCTTGGACTCCACCTCCGCCTCCTCGAAGCACTCCTCCTCTGAATCCATTTCCTTGCCAACAAAAGCACGAGCCTTGCCAGGTGAGCTCTTCTTATGAGATGAAGACTTTGATGAGGACTTGGAAGAAGACTTTGAAGATTTCTTCTTCTTCTTCTTGTCATCAGAATCATATTCCTTGCTCTTCTTCTTCTTCTTCTCATAGTCCCACTGTGGACACTCAGATATATAGTGTCTAGGTTTCTTACACTTGTGACATGTTCTCTTCTTGTTGTCATGAGTGGAAGCTTCATCATTTCTTGAGCTAGATCATGAAGACTTTCTGAAGCCCTTCTTCTTAGTGAACTTCTGGAACTTCTTCACAAGCAAGGCAAGTTCCTTTCCAATGTCTTGGGATCATCGAACTGCGCAATGATTCTTCTTCGATGAGGAAACAACTTTTGCCTTCAAAGCGAAGTTCGCCATAGTTGGGACCATAGATATCTCTTTTCTAAGAATGTGGAACTCATGTGTGTTGAACCTCTCAAGTATATCGACGGATCGAGTGTCTTGAAGTCGTATGCGTTCTTGTATCATGAGAGCAAGGGTGTCAAAGGAGCTGTCAAGTGATCTCGGAGTGTCTTGACAATTTCATGCTTGGTAATCTCGGTGGCGCCGAGAGCACGAAGCTCATTTGTGATGTCGGTGAGGCGATCAAACGTGAGCTGGACATTTTCATTGTCGTTTCTCTTGAAGCGGTTGAAGAGGTTGCGAAGAACACCGATCCTTTGATCTCTCCGGGTTGAGACGCCGCTGACCTTGGATAGCCAGTCCGCACTAGCTTCGACGCTTCCGAGCACTCACACGGCCATCTTGTCCTTTGGTCGATGACCACGATGATGTTGTTTGCGGTGGAGTCCAGCTTGAATGAACTTCTTGACATCGGCAGGGTGATACCATCACCAGATTTAGGAACGCCGCTCTTGACGACATAC
>JAHIAM010000609.1:0-42087 GCA_021605205.1 Aegilops longissima
GTTGACTATAAGTTGACAAAGCCTTGCATCTGCGTCAACTCTGTTTTTTTAGGGGACAGCGTCAACTTAGTAAGGCAGTGTGTGTGCGAGAACTTATAGCCCATTTGAGATTTGTAAGAATGTGTAGCCCATTTTGAATTCTAATGGAATTTACTACAGCCCATTTACAGTTTGTTAAAAGTACAGCCCATTTCAACCAACCGTTCAAAACAGAATTCAATAAAATTTCCCACATTTTGATGGGATCCGAAATATTTTATCCGAAATTTCTAGTCAGATTAAATACAATTTCAATATAAATTTATATTACGTAAAAATCAACGAAACATTACGCTGCAACAATTAATGAAATTAAAATTTTCAATATCCAAAAATAATAATTTATAAAGTAATCACGTGTTTGGTGCATTTTTTATAGTTACTTCCCAGTTTTATAATTACATCCCATTTATTATTTCTTAAAGCCCATTTTCTTGTTAAGCCTAATGCATCCCTCCTAGGAAAGATTTGCAGCCCAGTGACGAGAGAATAACAACTTGACCTTGCACTTGGTATTCCTAAAAAAAGTATAGCTGGGCTAGCCATTTTCAACTTGAAAAAAATTAATATCGGCACAGGCTGGGCAGGCCACAACCCATAAGTTAATACCTGCAGCGATGTTTTCGTTGTTGTTAGGAGGAGAAAAATTAATATCTGGGCTAAACATGAAAACTGCACTTGCACAAATACTACTCGAGCTGCTTGGTCCCGGTATCGGCCGCTTCTTGTGCAATTCTCTCGTTTATTGACTACTCTAGGAGGTTGACAATGGTGTGGGACCGTGATGTCGAGAAACCAGGAGGAAGCAAAATAAATTATAGTTATATATATATATATATATATATATATATATATATATATATATATATATATATATATATATATATATATATATATAATAAGAGGCACTTGCGTCGTGAGGCTATGGACACAGTGGGTCCCCATTGTCATCCTCTCCAAGTAAAGTCATCTCCTGCGCGCGTCGCTTTCCTTGGAAGCAGTCGGCGCGCCCGCCCGCTTCCAGTGCGAGGCGATTGCTCCGCCTTCAAATAACACAAGTGCCGTCCGTCCGTCCATCTGCGCCCACATTAATGATCGTGGTTGCGAGGCGGCTACTCGGCGCCACCGTCCATCCCTCCGCCCGCCCACCATTGCTATATAAACTGCTGCGCCGGCCATAGCTGCGATCATCGCATCTATTCCTTTCTCCTGTCCACACCACTCACCATGGCTTCCGCGCTCCAGGCGCTCTTGGAGACAGGCGAGCGACGGACCACAAGGAGATGGCAGCCATTGCTGCCGACGGTGGCTGGCGAGCAGCCGGAGGGCAACAGCGTCCCAATGGAGAACATGGTAGTCGTCGATCGGCGCCAACCCCTCCCGCGCCATCCTCGCTGGTGCATTGCACCATGACCATCGGCGAGCCCGTTCCCAATATATGGGCGGGTGAGGCAGATCGCGTGAGGAGCGTTAAGGGCGCGCGCGGCGGCGCCTACAACCACCATCTCCTCCGAGGAGCACTGCGAGGCGGAGGAAGCGATCACCGCATGCGGAGCAAGGGCGCTGCTTCGACTCGTGCCGCTCCGCCCGCAAGGGCCGCCTCGCGCTGGCGGTACCACATCTGGTGGCGGAGGCTGCGGCCGCCTAAAGAAGCTAAAGAGGGCAGCAATAAGCGGGCGAGTCTTTGTTTGGCGAGACCGAGGACAAAGCGGAGGGCGATGCCGGCTCCGGCAGTCCCGCTCATTTGGCGTCGACGAGCAGAGGACATCGCCGGCTCAGCCAAGGCCCACCCTGCCCGAAGCAGCGTGGGGAGGATTTCCACCGCTCAGCTGGCGCCGCCCGCGGCAATGAGATAGAGGACATCGCCCGGCTCCGCCCGAGGCCCTACCGCTGCCAGCGGCGCCACATAAGCGAGGAAGAGTAGAACACGGTGAGGTCGCCGCTCGGGTCCAAGTAAGGCCACCGCTGCTACCCTCCGGTTGAAGCCAAGCTAAGCGGGTTGACCATTGACGACGGTTAGCTTCTTGGCGGCGGCGATGGTCGGAGGCTGCTGTTGGAGAAAAAACTGCTTCTACTTAGCTGCTTTGGTGCGGTTGGCTGGCCCGACACGTGGGCCCAACAGGCCACATGTCGATTCACGCTGCTGCACCACGATTAAATCATTAAGCTTCTGTTAAACAGCAGGACACGAGGTGGGTAACCGGTTAATTAATTATACCTCCAACGCACCTTTTTAGTTGAAGAATGTATGAAATGTAATGAAATCCGGCATGTTTATATGAAATCCGACCGTGTATTAATGAATTTATTTGATTAGTTGAATTCCTGTATCACTTGGCATTGGATGAACATGCAAAACAATACATACTAGCATTATTCCCGGGGTGATCACCTCGTTTGCAGCGATTTCACATGTACTCCCTCCGGTCCTTTCTAGTCTGCATACAAGTTTTATTTGCAGTCAAAGTATCTCTACTTTGACCAATCTTATACAAAAAGTATGCACTTTCACAATGTGCGAAGTAAAAAGAAAGAAGGAGTACAAAGAGTTTGAGCAGCTTTTAGCGTTTACATACATTGCAATCAAACACAGGCTTGGCAATTCATAGAGAACATTCAAAACAATCGATGATTATGCATCTCGTGACTCACATGTCGGAGGAAATATTTACTTCACAACTAAAGAATAAAGAAAAAATTGATCGGCGCTCTTTGACAGCAAAGGCGTCCCATTTGAAAATATCAAGCACATGTCTTGCTAAAATCAATGAGCAAAATTTGACAAGGTTGTCCCATTCCAAAATATCAAATGCCTACGATTGTGGAATGGGCAGGGTTTACCATCGATTCGGACATTGACATGGCACCTCGTGCTAAATAAACCAGCTGTTCTTTTTGTGCGGTTCCACAAAATCAACCAAATTCGGCGCGTAGCTTGTATGATTTAAGCCCTTATATGTTAGCAGCATTGAACTTATCGGCACCTCCTTTCTTGTGGTGGAAATGAATGATTCGATGTATTCATGAACATTTTGTGCAGTTCCCATTGAAATCAAGTGAGCACCCTGTTTGCACAAATACAAAAAGTGATTAGTATAAAGCAAACTGTACTATGATTTGGCAGTTTCAACGAGCACATACATGGTCCATGTAGAGCACACTTTTAGAAAAATGGAACTCACGGAAAGAATCCTAGAACAACATTGTACTCGCATCACAGCAAAAAAATGGAATTTATCGGTCCTACAGCTGAAGTTAGTTTGGTCTTGTGGGAGTAATGTAACCATCCTTCAACTGCTCCTTGATGAGAAGATAGACAGGGCTTCTTCATCTGGCATAATCGAACTAGTCACTTCACGTACTCCATATTCTTCTTGAGAGGAAGATGATCCTGTTGTGCAAAGACAAGAGACTACTAAATGCTAGCATCCATGTTTGCTCGAAAAAAGGAAAGGAAATATTTAAAACAACACAGATGAAGCACTTCTCAAGGACAATACCACTTTTTCATGGCAGTATCTAAGCGGTAGCACAACACCAATAGAGATGACAAAGCTCAATCATATGGATGAAATCGGTGGCGAGTACCAACCTTTGTCGGGAGGCTGATTGTGTAGAAACATCTGAGATGAAGCACTTCTCGGAACCATCTGTTGCTATCTACGGGGTGGCCATGCTTACTATATACTCCTCGATTAGTTTAATGTTTCCAACATCTTCTTGTGCAGTTCCACTAAAATATATGGTATCTTCAAAGAAGATCCTGTTTGCACAAGTAGAGATAATTACGTATGGCATCAAATCGGTGGCAAAACAATTGCTCGTTCCAGCCATAGCAATAAATTAAGATGCAAAACTATATCATTACTTGTGTCATCACAGTTCGATTGCTTCATTACAGACAGGGAGTTGATTTTGTTTTCTTCGCTTGTTCTTCCCTTCATCACTTGGTTCAATAACAGACAAGCTTAGCCTTCAATGTAAGATTTGGCATGTCAATTAGGGAGCACAAGTATAGTACTAAACTTAATTTTACGATGAAAGTGGCAAAATACTGAGGCCAGCGGTTGTGAAATATCCTTATCTTACCTCAATGGGATATTATGGTGCACATCTGATTGGAAGTCTTGTCTCCATTTATGCAGTTCACTAAAATCAAGCAACATTATCGTACAAGTAGCACAACATATGAAAGCACCTTTGAGAATCATGTGAAAGAAGGCTAATCTTGACCTCTCATGATGCGAATTCAAACAACTCACAAGAAGAAGATCTGAACCAAATTAGCCTTAGCGGATAGGAAGTAAGATCTCCTCTTGTGCGATTCCACTAAGATCAAGCAATCAAGCAACGTTGTCGGTGTGACATTTTGGTTGAACTACACAAAACACTCTTAAAACAAAAGTGTTTTGTGCGATTGCAACAAAAAGGTCACAATGGCAATAATTGAAATAGATAACCCTATTTACGGAGGTGCAAAGGAAACAATTAGTGGTCAATAGCGGTGGATGACACGAAGCCAACAAAAGAAGCATCTACCTTATCTAAATGGGAAAGAAAGCAAAGAGTAGCATTTCTCAAATGGGGGCATTGATTAATATTAACATAGAGATTATATTAACAATAAAATTCGTTAAACATGTAATTTGCTTTTAGCTGTGGCATTGCATCAATTTTCAGTGGCATTATTAGAGGTGTTTGTTTACGAGGACATTTTGGTGTAGGGACTAAAAAACTCCATGTGGGTCCCATCTAAACCAAGCAGGAGGGACTTTTAGGGACTAAAGTGGGCATTTGGGACTAAAGAAAGAAGACCGAGGAGTCTTTTGGGACTTTTCAACAGATTGCCCACCATATCGCACCTTGTTTCTATTAGTTCATTACTAGGGTAACATGGTCTTTTAGCATGTCATTTAATAACCTCTAGTCCATGTTTAGTCCACTGGAACCAAGCAGGTAGGGACTAGGGAGTTTTAACCAAACATGGCCTTAGATTAACAACAGCTAATGAGTTGCAGCAGACGGTGGGCCTTTTGCACCATGTGCATCTACCGATGTACTATGGTCATGCAGATCTGTTGCAACAAAGAACAAACAACCAAGGAGCATATTTGTGTTGGTCCCAGTTTTGTTATCTTTAGACACCTTTCCCTATGTGGCGCAGCAAATCTAGTCTGCTCAAACTCTACAGCCTTGTCCCTTCCTTTCCTTTTTGAACTAGTACTTTCGCCCTTCCTTTCCTCTTTGAACCACGTCCTAGATTTATGCGATACAACTTTCCCCACTACTTTCCACATTCCTTTCCTCTTTGAACCCGTCCTAGATTCATGCTATACAACTTTCCCCTTCATTTCCTCTTTGAACCACGTCCTAGATTCATATTTGTATACTTCCTCCGTTCCTAAATATAAGTCTTTGTAAAATTCCACTATGAACCACATACGGATGTATATAGATGCATTTTAGAGTGTAGATTCATTCATTTTGCTCGTATGTAGTCCTAGTAAAATCTCTACAAAGACTTATATTTAGGAATGGAGAGTACAACTTTCCCTACTTTCCCCACTCCTTTCCTCTTTGAACCACGTCCTAGATTCATGGTATACATGCAGCTAGAGCAATGCATGTGGAGTAAGTAAATTATACCTTAAGGTTCTTGGGGCATGGTTCGATTGGGCAGAGGCGGCGGCGAAGAAGAAGGGTCGGAGGCCCTCCAGCGCCCTTGTTGGGTGGAAAGTGAACAGCTGCTTGATAGTGGATTCCCTCCCTACGCCCGGCGGCTGCGTTAAACCTCCTTCCCTTCGGTAGACGGATCCTGCCGGCTCTTTGAGCAGTGATGAGGGAGAGAGAGAGGCCAGAAGTCTTGTTTAGATCTGGAGAGGTGAGAGAGTGTGAAGAGCAACTTCTAGCGCTTGAGGCTCCGGTGAGAAGGCGAGAGTGTGAAGAGCAACTTCTAGCGCTGAGGCTCCAGCGTGTATATATATCTTGGAGAGAGTGTGTGAAGCGTGCAAACCCTAGAAAACATTTTGACCGGTCAAAAGAATCCTCTGGCAAAATTATGCTCAAGTGTAGTTATCGAACCGAGACCTCAAGTTTGATGGCGAACAGGCTAACCAGCTACACAACCTCCGTTATGTTCAACGAGAGGAAAATAACCTTTATACATTCCTCCATTAGTGTGACAAGCATGCTGTGTTTTTTTGTGTGTGTGTAGGAGTCATTGGATTTCAATCATAATCGTGTCATGTGGCTTTGGTGGTAAGACTATCCACAGTGGTGCGAAATAATGCAGCCTTAGTCACCTTACCTCTCTCCACGTGTCGTTGGGTCCCACCGGTCGGAGGGTGAAACAAACAAATTAATAAGAAAAATTAAAAGCGCCCGATGTATCTTACCTCACACATCTCGCTACTACTGGAACCTTGTCCAATTGATCCTCTGTTAGCTCACGTACTATTTTATGTGAATCCTTATTATAATATGCACACAAATTTTGGGCACTTGTATTCGACTTAAGTCAGTGAGCCACCGTATCTCGTATACTTACTACTCCCTCCGTCTAGGTGTAATAAGTCACGTTAGAAGGTGCAACGGGACCATGGTGCGTGCGTGTGCGTGTGTGTGTGTTTAACAGCATGTGTGTGTTAGAGAGTGCGACAGATCGACCTACTCCTACAAAGAGATGGTGTGTAGTGTGCGATTTTAGCTTGAGAGTGGTGCATCCTCGTTTCAGGCGTGTCCGGTAGGGACATCTGGACAGCTGCCACGCCCGCTCTGAACAGCTGGCTCACCCAAAGCCCCTCCATCGCGTCGTGCTTCCCTTGAAGCAGTGGCGCTGCTCAAAAGAATCGGTGCCGCATTCATGCGGGCAGAAGCGAATGCGACCTCTCACTGGCGCAAGAGTGATGGTTGCCGTCCTTCAACTTCTTGCTGGGTCTATGTGTTTGTGGCTCATTGGTCTTTATTCTTGAGGTGGTAGGACTCTGGATGTCCACGCTTTCGTGAAAGGAGGTACTACTACTACTAGATTAAAATTTTCTCCATTCTTACAGCGGAGGAGTGCAAAAGCGGTAAAAACACATGAGCTCGGTGATTACATGGCCGCCTCACACTATCACCGTGCGACACCTAACTCTTTACATAGTACTCCCTCCGTTCCTAAATATTACTAGATGAGTCCCCAGCGTTGCCGGCGGAACAGCGGTATATCTCTCTGCATAAAATTATCGATTTCATAGAACTAAAAAACTCTATAACCGCATGAAAAATGTGGTAGCCAAACTAAATAAACTCCATCATCATTTAGATCATCCCGTAAGGAAAAAAGATCAGCCAACTCCTCTTGCATAATGGGATTATATTTTTCTTTTGACATGTTAATGGACTTAAAAGCTCACTTACATGCATGCTACGGTGCATGCTAGCATGCAGAACATGTTGATGTGATTTAAAACCCACTCACATGCATGTGCCACGGTATTCTGCATGCTTGCATGTGGCTTAGTCTTGAGCCTCTCAGCGTCTAGATCGGCGGCTATTATGGACTGATTTACTTCATATAATGGCTACATCAATTTTGATGATGTGGCTCAAGGAGAGGATAGAGAATTCCTAGTAGTGGGGCTAGCTATTACTAGTAGATAAGTCTTTGTAGAGATTCCACTAGGTGAACTACATACGGAACAAAATGAATGAATCTACACTTAAAATGCATCTATATACATTTGCATGTGGTTCATGGTGAAATCTCTACAAAGACTTATATTTAGGAGCAGGAGGAAGTACTAGTATAGTACGTCTTGTAATTTATCAATGAGATAAATTTGTACAATGCTATGAAGCTTCAGACTTCATTACATGTATCTTGCATCCAAGGTTGCCCGTTGCAACATTTCATCAAATACAAAGGAGACTAACATGCATGCTATTGCATCTCAATGATTGACAGATCATAGCAAATATGTACTCCTCTGTTCCAAAATAAGTGTCTCAACTTTGTGCAAACTTTAGTACAAAGTTGTACTACTACTAAAGTTGACACTTATTTTGGAGCAGAGGCAACTAAAAAAAAAGCGATCCATGCAGTCCCTAGCCCTTGAACCGTGAACCTGACCAGCCTTCAATTTCTTTGCAGCGTTAGAGCTTCCTAATAAATGAAGTTTGCAACCTTTTGACCATCGGATCATTTTGTGCAGTTTCACCAAAATCGAGATGAGCATCCTGTGGCAAAGAAATTGAAGAAGCGTGATTAGAATAAGATTCTTGGGACTAGTTGATGAGACATAAACTCATCACAAATACGATGCGTAGAAGCGATAGAGGTATGCGGGGCAAAGAAGTAGAGAAATATCCACGAGGGAGTGATGTGGGCAGCTGGAGCAATGGTGCAAGCCCGGCTGTAAAGGGAGTTGTACACGAGGGGCGTAGCTCAACCTTGAGGAGGCGGTGGGGAGGCAACTTCCCGTCGCGGCGGTGAGCAAGGGGCGAAGGCAACCTCACGGCTTTGTGAGAGAGAACAGCGGGGACCCCTGATCGGGGCGTGCCGGCGGTGGGTTTTCACCGTCGGCGATGACCACCACATCTACACTAAGCATCCACCCCTTCCCCAAGCGGGCGTGATCCATCGGGATGTTAGAGATGTGGCCACGATCGTTTTGTGCGAGAGAATGTGAAGAGAGAAACCTGACAAGCAACCGTGTAGGCTGGTCCGTCGACTATGTATATAGTGGGCGGTTTACTTTTCTCTCCATATGAACCTATCATATTGCGTCGTGCCCTTGAAGAAAAAAACTTTATTTATAAATGGCGGCACCTACTACTCGTTCTCCTATAACCTTGCGCTTGGCATCTCAAAATATTAACCTTGCGATTGGCTCTTTGCCTCTTGAAATCGAGCAATAATGGTAGTGCGGTATATATCGTTACGGCTATATGAGACCGAATGAATTGCTGCACGTCCTGCACCACGTGGGGTCGAGGCGAGGAGAGTGCTACATACGGAGCAAAATAGGTGAATCTACACTCTAAAATCGTCTATATACATCGAGTGTTTGGAGTATGTACTAGTAGTTCATATTGAAATCTACTAAAGGACATATATATTCCAAACAATATGATATAATCTCTATAACCAAGGTAGTAGGGACGAGGAGTAAGCGGAGGGAGTAGTAAATTTTCTCCTCGTCCTGCGAGCCAGCGATGCATGGGCAAGGGAGGCGGGCGTGGCGGGCAAGCTTCACCTCATCCTGCGAGCCACCGCGCCCGTGGGCGGGATATAGCATACTAAGCAAGCTTCTCCTCGTTCTCTGAGTTGATGGGACACATCAAAGTCTTGCCTCTAAGGTAGGCCCACATGGTTTGCCTCTTTTTTAACATAACCGTCAAGTGCATAATTTGTTTGTTCACCCGTGGTAGGCGATCCTCCCTCCACCAAGTGGACAACAGTACCGTGCCAAATTACCACGTGGGCTGCCTTTTCCATCTGAAATTGAGCTCCACCGTGTACCAGCGGGTGTGGTTGGGAAGCAGAGAAGAATGCGTCGCCATGCATGCACCTCTTCTCTTCTGCGTCCAGCCCTCGTGGTGTGTGTGAGAGATACAAACCGCGTTCGTGAGTGTTTTTTGTTTTGGGGTGGGGGTGGGGGTGGGGTGGGGGTTGATTTCATGAATTATTTGTGGGAATATGTGTGATGACATCTCAAACAAAATTTTGCATGCAATGTGTGTGAAATGGAGGCCTATCCATATCATACATAGAGGTCGGGTAATCCATGAGAAGAGAGGAGGGTCATAGCTATCGATAGAGTCGAAGAGAGGATCAAGTGGGTGGGTGCGAGATCAATGAAGCGAGCCATCAAAATTGTGTGTGTGTGCAAGTCAAAGATATAGAGGCGTGGCCTGCGGGCGTTAGAGGGCACATGTCAAGTTTGTGTGTGGCAGGGAGACATGACTAGGCGCTCGATGTATCGGTGTGTGTGGGGTGGGGGGGGGTGGGGGAGGGGTAGGAGAGGCCTAACTATAGAGGTAGAGCGACTTCGTATATGTGTTGAGAAGGAGAGACCCAGCTATGTCTTGAGGAGATCGGTCGACATCCATACATAAGCGAAGGGCCAGGAAATATGATGGGAGAGAGAGAGAGAGAGAGAGAGAGGGAGGGGGAGGGAGGAGAGGGGTAGAGTGCTGGATGGGTGATGGAGTTGCTTCTCGGAGATGGTGGGAGGCCTACTAGACAAGCGAGGGTGGAACTGCAATGTTATCAATAAGAGTGGGGATGTGTTTACTGTGTGTGCACATGCGTGATAGATTTGTGGGGCGCATCCATGGATGATGAAGGGAACCATGTGTTTGGTAAGCAAACCTAACTAGATCGGTAGATCAATTGTTGTTTAATCGGAGGAAGGAGAGACACAACTAATGAGGTAGATCGATCAGCGTGTGGGTAAAAGCGAGTTATAAGGACCTAGCTAGCTATATGTATAGCGAGAGACGGTCGATGTCGTCCATTTGTTAGAGGCAAATAAGGCCCAGCGAGGCGGATAGGCGGAGAGAATGGAGCTAGGAGGTGGTGCGAGAGGCCCAATGAGGAATCTGGACTAGGGGTGTCGGATAGCGAACTATCATCGTGGCGGACTCCAAGACTATGAAGATACAAGATTGAAGACTTAGTCCGTGTCGGATGGGACTTTCCTTGGCGTGGAAGGCAAGCTTGGCGTCTGGATATGTAGATCTCCTACCATTGTAACCGACTCATGTAACCCTAACCCTATCCGGTGTCTATATAACCGGAGGGTTTTAGTCCGTGGGGCGAACAACAATCATACCATAGGCTAGATTCTAGGGTTTAGCCTCCTTGATCTCGTGGTAGATCTACTCTTGTACTACCCATATCATCAATATTAATCAAGCAGGGTAAGGGTATTACCTCCATCGAGAGGGCGAACCTGGGTAAAAACATCGTGTCCCTTGTCTCCTGTTACCATCCGCCTAGGCCTTGCAGTTCGGGACCCCCTACCGAGATCCGCGGTTTGACACCAACATTGGTGCTTTAATTGAGAAGTTCCTACGTGTGCGTCACCTATAGGCCCGATGGCTCCTTCAATCGTCGACAGCAGCGCGATCGGTGAGACTTTTCTCCCGGACAGATCTTCGTATTCGGCGGCTTTGCCGCTGCGGGCAATTCGCTAGAGCCATCTGGAGCAGATCGAAAGCTCGCCCCTGCCCATCAGGTCAGATTTGGAAGTTTGAACTATCTCGGCGATGTCGCGGAGACTTGATCTTGACCAGTTGAGCCTGACCGGCGTGTCGCCTTTGTCTCGATGGGTATGATCTAGCTCGCCGCGAACAGTGCCACGGAGCCGCCCGACATCCGCTCGACCCTTAATCCGGGCGGATTCGCGATCGAGGGCGGTTGGTTGGACCTTGCCTCGGGGCTGAAATCTCTCTGGCGATCGGCGAACACCCTCCACATCCTTTGCAAAGGCTGTGACTCCAAGGTGCGGACTCCTCTCCGGACTCCGAACCTTCCAGCGCCCTACCAATCGAATCCGATTGGCGCGGTCATGGAGTCCTTGCCGCGGACATCTTCGGCACTTCGCCCTTTGGCGGCATCCTGGAATTCACTAAAGTCTCTCTCTTTGCTCGGGAAGCCTGGCGGACTACGGTCGGGAAGGTTGAGATCGCGGACGATGAAGAAATTCAGCCCACCACCACCCACTTTGTAGCCAGCCGAGCTTACGATGTGCTCGATTTCGACTCCGAAGACATCGGCGGTATGGGCGGCGATGTAGAGACAACCATGAACCAGCACCTATAGGATTTGGACAACCACCTCATCCATGATGTATACATGGTGGATAAACCTAAAGGAAGTAATGACGAGGAACAACGGGGCCTTCTGAAGGATAAATCCCTCGGCGCAGTCAAAGCGGCAACATAAGCGCCGCGCAAGTCCGCCTCAACAAAGACCCAGCCATAGAGCAGAGGCGAACGGTGGGCAGACGAACATGCTATCGAGCAACCGTCCGAACAGGACAACTTGGATAAACAACCCGTCCCGGCGAAGATAACGATCCGGACGATCTCACGCGGACAAATTGTTGGAGCAGAATAACCTCCACAAAGGCTAAATGCCCGCTGCGCGTAGCCTGAAAAAAAGCGGAAGCTCAAAACAGCGGAAGATGCACTCCAGAATCAGATGGAGCAAAGTATTCAACACCACCGAGACAAATCTGGCGGCGATCGCCGAACAAAAACTACCCAAAGTGAAAACTACTGCCCGAATTTGATGAGAGGCCATAGAACCCCACAATCAAAAAGTAAGAAAGGCCACCAGTCGGATGGGCGACCCCGACAAAAAGAAGCGGCAAATGGTGCCGTACACAAGCCGATCTGCGATCCGCGCAAGATTCACATCAAAAGGATGGCCCGATTAGGTCCATCTATGGGCGAAAGCAAGCTCTTCAAAGCAATGCAACACGCCAAATATCCGAACATCACGGCACACCCAAATATAGGGGTGCCACTTTTATGTTTCATCAATGAGTCTTTGGATCACGAATTCCCGGTGGGATTCAAACCCGTAAACATAGAGGCATCTGACGGAACAACGGACCACAGGTGCGGATTGAGATTACATCCTCCACATACACATGGCTAGAGGACATGATCTCACGCCATAAAATACTTACCCTCAAGCTCAAAGGCCAGCCCGGCATTGGCTCAAAGGCCTCCCTGAAAATACCATTGGAAGTTGGGAAGAGCTCGAGGATGCTTTTAGAGCAAATTTTCAAGGGACTTATGTCCGTCCTCCGGATCTGAGACGATTTAATTCATATAACTCAACAACCGGAGGTCAGCCCACAAATTCTGGAACAGGTTCCTCACCAAAAAGAACCAAATAGTCGACTATCCATGCGAAGCCTTAGCAGCTTTCAAACACAACGTCACGAGGCGAATGGCTCGCCGGACACCTCGGCCGGGAGAAGCCGAGAACCATGGCCGCATTAACAAGCCTCATGACCGCTTTGCGCGGAGAGGATAGCTGGCTAGCAAGATGGAGCACCAGCGACCCAAGTACATCCGAGGTCAGGGATGGAAATGGGAAACCACAGCCTTAACAAGGACCAGCGCCGGATTAAGGAGCGGTCCAAAAAGCGCGGCGATCAGCCGGATTCAAAAGCTCACGGCAGAACAATAAAAATTGCCCTTAAGGACAATAGCGATGAGCTATCAACAAACAAAATCTTGGACAAGATATGTCAAATCCACAGTACTCGGGAGGCACGCAAACCATACCCACAGAGATTGTTGGGTCTTCAAGCGATCCGGTAGACTCAACGCCCGAACACAAGGGGCTCGACACACCAAGTGAGGATGATAGCGAACCCACAAGCTGAGCACCGGAAAACAAAAGAATTTCCCACAAGAGGTTAAAACAGTAAACTCACTTGGCGTGATAAAGGGAAAAAGCAAATGGCGCCCACTAAAATCGCGCCCGCTGAGACTACTAGCGGAGTACCAACACTGGTTGTCAAAACCAATCACCTTCGACCATCGGGACTACTCGAAAGTATCTAGAGCATAGGATGGACTGCCTTGATATTGGATCCTATAATCGTAGTTCAATTTACACAAGTCCTCATGGATGGCGGCGATGATATAAACTGATATATCGAGGACACAATCCATGATATGGGGATAGACCCAACAAAATTAGCCATAGCAACACCTCCTTCAAAGGGGTAATGCCAGGGCTGTATGCCCATTATGCGGGCTCCCTCTGCTAGAAGTTGTGTTGGCTCATCCGACAACTTCCGCCGTGAGAGTTAACCTTCCACACCGCCCCATTAAAGTAGCTGTCAAGTACTCTTTGGGCGTGAAGCTTCGCCGCTTTAACGCAATACCGCATTATGCATCTCTTACACTTAAAATGCCGGTCCACGGCATCATCTCATTAAAGGGGTATTAAGTGTTACTCGAGCACGGAAGAATGTGAGACTACCTTGACAGCCCACACCAATCCGACTCCGCTAATCAAAGCATAGGAAATAGGTCATTCAAAACCGGACACGGCTAGGCGAGTCCGGCGCCTACTATGGCATACCCCGTACAAGGGGCTGCGCATGTACAACAAGAGACAATAAAGCTCAATTTTATTCACTTTTTGAATCGTACTCTGTTTATTTAATATAAAGTACATTTTTACATACGATCTTTTTCTTTTCAACTAAGTTCCCTCTTTTACGGATGAACAACGTGCTACACCCGTCCGGATCGGCTGCTTGGAGACACGGTATGAGGCGTGCGGTGAGGGACCCGTTGCAGAGATTATTTTCAGATTAAGACCTGCGTAAACCTTTTTCTGTCTCTTGTTGATACATCCCTGGTTTCTAGCTATAACCAAGGAGGGCTGGCGTTTTGGCATCGGCCGCACCAGAATTTTTGCGTACACGGACACGGGGCTTAGGGCATTATTACGCCGTTTTATAAAGACCGAATACCTTAGGGAGTGTTAGGCGTCTCGAGTTAGGCCTTATATGCATCAGCTCGAATCATGTCTTTGGTAAAATGTTGGGTTTGCCCGGCTCTGTGTTTTGCTGCCTTACGTTTCGCTCTATCGGCTAGCGGCACCGGAGTACTCTGCGATTGTGCCCGGTTCGGCGAAGCGAGCACCTCGATGAAAGCGGCTGTTGTCATGATATAGCGAGACTGGTCAACCACTCGATGACTCACGGAATGTTTAGAATTCCTCCGCATTAACGAAGGACCGTTTTTCGATCGAGCACATCGCACCCGAATTCGGGAGAGTGTGGTGCCCCGAGGGCTATATAGTAGCCCCACCCTCGAACTCCTATGGCTAAGTGGAAGTGATAAAGCATTATAGTCCGGTTGCCTAGTTTGCTCGCTATCACCTCCTTCACAGGACCAAGGCGTTGGATTAAGTGTGAAAAAGCGCCTTCTTTGCAAACACCCCGCACTATGTGCGTGGGGCTGAAATCGAACTGCCATCTTCGAGTTATATATACATATACATCAGCGGACGCAAAGGGAGTAGTTTATTACTTGAGCGCACAAGTATAAAAGCTCTTCTATTATATTGAAACATTGTTTTCACAAATCATACATGTCATTTAAACATGATATCCTTGAGCACTGCGTCTCTATTAAGCAGCGCCTGCGGAACTTCCTCAAAATAGTGCTCGGCGGTACTCGGCTTTCGTCCGAATCTTGGGATACAACGTCGGTGGCCTTCATTTCTGCCCAGTATGTCTTGACACGGGCAAGAGCCATCCACGCTCCCTCAATACACGCCGACCACTTCATTGCATCGATACGCGGTACCGCACCAAGGAACTGCTGCACTAAGCCAAAATAACTCTTCGGCTAGGGTCCGCCTGGCCACAAATGAGTCATGACATGCTTCATGGAAAGTCCGGATAATCGATTCAGCTCGGCCCATTCGGCCAACCGATCGGTCAACGGAAGAGGACGCTCCGGACTATGGAATTGCGACCAATATAGCTCTTCCCTTCTGCGCCCCTTCTGGCCTCGGAAGTGCTCAATCGCGTCCGCAGCGCTCGCCGCTAAGTCCAGATAAGCATCCTCCGAACTCCACAACTTGTCCAGCCAGGCATGCCGGATCCGTGTATTTCCTCCATGGCGAAAGCGGTTTTCCAGCTGCAATAGCCCGGCTTGACTCAGCTCCTCCTTGGCAGCTCTCATGGCGGAGCAGGCATCCTTGGATTGGCGGTGGCCTTTTGAGTCCTCTTGCTCCGCTTGGCGTTCTTTTCAAGAACCCTTGGCGGTCGGTAGCATTCTTCAACTTTATGGCCATATCGGCCATTTCCTCTTCTTGGCGGTGAGCAGCCCGTTCGGCTTTTAGCTCTTGACCGCCCTTAAGCGACGCATTACTATTTCTTGCTTGCTCTTTACGCTCGGCGAGTTCCGCTGCAGCTCCTCCACAACAGCGGCACCACCTGCATTAAGCATACAAGTAGTAAGGCATGGGCTTCAAGATCCCTTACCGGTGTCCGTGGAAATCGCATACCTTGTGACTCGTCAAACCGTTTAGTGACCAGCGCGATGTCGCATCCGCCTCGTCAAGTTGCCGCTTTAGTTCGGCAAATTCATCGATCGGCTGGCCACGGACGCCCGCCACCTATTTAGGAGGGCGGCGCAATGTTATAACTGAGATTATGATCCTCGGCACCTGTCAATTTTGACAACATACGAGTCTCGAGGGCTACTATCTATCTGAGGCACATTCTATATGCATAACTATCGGAAGGTACATCATTTTGCGTACCTCGAACCCCGTCGATAAGCTTACGATGGCTTCATGCAATCCGCTCTCAGCGGATGCAATTCTTTCAATCACCGTACCCATTAAGCGCACGGTGATCTTACGAATAACCGCTTCGCTTGGCAGATCCTTCACTCCTCCGACCGCCTTACGCCGGTTGGCGCGGACCTTCGGCCCGCCAAACTCGAGAAACCCTCATGACGACACCTTAGGGTCGTCGCCTCACTATGAAGGTGCGACAGGTGGGCGTTCTCTCTCCATCATCTCGGAAGAAGATCCCCCGAAGACGAGCTCTGCTGAGAAGGGCTGAGATCCGAACTACAAGGTATAATTTCGGTTATCTTCAGAAATAAATATAGGGATGACCTTTATTACAAGACCCCTTCTTTTTACTTACGGCTCGCTGGAGGGCTGATCCCCTTGGGGAAATAGTGCGGCTGGGGTACTTCCCAGCGCCGGACTCTTTGACGAAGATTTCTTTCTCCTCTTTGAGGCCTTGACCTCCGGATCTTCCGAAGCGGTCCTCTTCTCTCCTTGGAGGGTGGGACTTTTGATCTCTCCTTCCTCAAAAGCCTCCTTCGTGGAGGCAGTTGCTTCCCCGCTCCCCCCTTTGCCTTCTTTAAAAGGCGCGGCCTTCAACATCTTGGTCAGCATGGGATCCGGCGTGGTCTCTAGGAGGGGAGCCGGACACCTTATCAACTTTGCCTTCGCTAAACACTCCTGTTCAAGAGACAGCTCCTTTAAGGGCAAGTTTATGATAAATGAACGGACAGCCTTTCCGGGTACAGGACTACTTACTTGAGTATCTGGGCGATTGCAGCTTAGTCCTGCGTCCTCAGTCAGGTCCGGACACTTTTCATGTGATCCGAAGAACAATTTATACATCTCCACGGGCGTCGTACCCATAAAATGTTGGAGGCTCGTGGTCCCTCGGATTAAATTCCCACAGAGGCGGAGGCGGCGTTCTTGGGCGAAGGCGCGAATCAACATAACTGCGCCACTGCGACCAGATTGATCTCTCTTTCTTGGAGGTCTCGAATCGGCCACCTGTGAGGCGTCCTTGGGCGGCCCAGTCGAGCCCGGTTGACCCATGATGCCGGCCGCTGTGGTGGACTGGCGAAAAGCGGGTGGCGGCACCCATTTGGTGCCCACAGGGGCGGTGATATAAAACCACTCCGTTGCCACAAACCAAGCTCCTCTTGAAAAGAGCCCTCAGACCCGCAGACATCAGCACACTTGCTTATGACCGCCCCTCCGCACTCTGCTTGTTGCCCTCGATCATCTTGGCTCCACCTTGAAGGTCTTGAGCCACAATCCAAAGTGAGGGTGTCTGGAGGAAGAGGATTCATCTGACAATGAATGACGAGATATGGAGGATGGACTCCGGATTCAAGTCATGGAAATCCAGCCCATAATAAAACATGAGCCCCCGCACAAAGGGATCCGTTGGGAAGCCCTAGACCCGAAGGAAGTGAGACCACGAACACCACGCTCTCGCCCGGGCTGGGGTGGGAATGACCTGCCACAGGCGAGGCAGCCTATCTGAAATCTCGCGGTTAGATAGCTGGCGTCTAGCTGGCTTTAGCACATCTTCTTACGTGATGGAAGAAGACATCCATCGGCAGCTGGTGGGAGCGGACATCGTCGAAGGTCTGAAGCGCCTAAATCTGAAGCTTTGGGTGTTAGAACTTCGGCCTTGGCGAACTCGATGGAGGTGAAAAAGAAAGGGCCTTGGTCTCATTATAAAGGGTTGAATACCAGAGCCCTCCCGTGGTCGATTGGGACTCGCCCGATAGAGGAGGCGTGCCAGCAGAACGCAGTTGGGTTCTGCGTCGTATTGATGGGAATCCCAGAATAAGGGGCACGATCTCGCTTTGATAAGGCGTGCCAAGAAACCGCCTTGCTAAGCCATAGCGAGGTGGGGCGGTAAAGCGATTAAGTATAAAAGCTTGGCGTGGTGTGATGTCACGCCCGCGGAATCGTCGACAGTCTGTGCAAAATTATTCTCTCTATGGTGGTATGTGGAACTTGTTTTGCGAGCGAACACTACCTTTGTGTTCAAAACCTTCTATGAAGTATTAGGAGGAGAACCCGCCTTACAATGCGAAGACAATATGCGCACGGACTCGTCGTCATTGAAGCTGGTTCGAGGAGCTCTTGAGGAGTCTGGACTAGGGGTGTCGGATAGCGAACTATCATCGTGGCGGACTCCAAGACTATGAAGATACAAGATTGAAGACTTCGTCCCGTGTCCGGATGGGACTTTCCTTGGCATGGAAGGCAAGCTTGGCGTCTGGATATGTAGATCTCCTACCATTGTAACCGACTCTATGTAACCTAACCCTATCCGGTGTCTATATAAGCCGGAGGGTTTTAGTCCGTGGGGCGAACAACAATCATACCATAGGCTAGATTCTGGGGTTTAGCCTCCTTGATCTCGTGGTAGATCTACTCTTGTACTACCCATATCATCAATATTAATCAAGCAGGAGTAGGGTATTACCTCCATCGAGAGGGCCCGAACACAGGTAAAAACATCGTGTCCCTTGTCTCCTGTTACCATCCGCCTAGGCCATTGATTGGGACCCCCTACCGAGATCCGCGGTTTGACACGACACCCAACTACTAGCTAGATAGGGAGGGTGTGCGGTTGTGACATCGATGAAAAGAGGCGAGAGATTACACGTGTGTCGACCGTATGAGAGACAGGGCAAGGACACATAAAGGAGGAGATATAAGGTGTTTGTGTATGTTGTAGGCAGGCATCATTTGGAGAGGTTTATCGATCGGTGTGTGTGGAAAGGAGTTGTGGAGACTCTGGGAGAAACGACCTAAAGAAAAAAATGAATGTGCGGTGGATAGAATTCGAGGGAGGGAGGCGAGGAGGCGTGTGCATGCCGAGAGAAAGTTAGTGGTAGCTACAAAGGTTAGAGGATTGTGTGGGTGTAAGAGACTAACAAAGATCATAATTTGATATGAAAGCGGATTCATATATTTGAACAGGAGATCATAGTGTTTTAAACATTGCATGCATGAATATAGTGGTGATACACGTGTTGTGCACATGTTATACCATAATGTGATAATGCATGGCGTTTGCAACTCACAACTAAATGCCGAACAATCTAAACCATACTATACATCAAACAATCTCACATTTTATTTGAATTTGTGATAATGTGTGGCGTTTGCAGCTTACAACTAAATATCGAACAATCTAAACAATACTATATATCGTACATTCACACATTTTATTTGAATTTGTGGTAATGTGTGGTGTTTGCAACTCACATCTAAATACTTGTAGGCGTAGGGGGCGGGGCACCATACATAATGTGATAAACAGATTATACATATGAGACATGGTTTAGATTATGAAGATCTAGCTAGAGCTAGAAATGTAATGTGATTTGAAATCAAAATAAAGTGGATTCAAAAAATCTAGTTCGATTTCATATAGTACACATAGTTCATATGTAACTCGAGACTAATCATGTGGTGTCTGTGAAGATAATACACAAGCGATGGTTTAACTTGACAATAATGATGATTGTAGATCTTATTAAAAGCAGAAAGCAATTCAAATGCTTTGACTTCCCAACAATCATTATTGTATATCTTATTCAAATCTGAAACAAATTCAAATTTAGTTCATATTGAGCGGTAGTATATCGTTTGGAATGCACTAAAAGCGTTCATTTGAGTAGTAGGGTGCATGCATTATACACGTGTGAAATATTTTAATTGAACATAACATGACTTCAAAGTTTTGAATGACATTTGTAGTGCACATTGATTTGATGCATTACCGTTAGGCTTGTCAGGAAATTTCAACCAGCGCCTTGTTAGCCGAAATATTTAAGATATATCTTTGTCTCGTTGTGCTCGACAACTCCCTCCATCTCAACCAGCGCCTTGCTATTCGAAATTACAGCGCGCAAAAACTCCCACCTCTAGTGAAATCCTGACACGCGAAATGCCCGTGGTACCCCTGAAGCGAAAGAACCGCCTCAAATCGGTGGGGGGGTACTTTCATAACTTACCCCACATTTCGGACAAGCGCGTCTGTAAGCCATGGTTCCCCACTGCCATCCCATCCGCCCACCCATTCATACACCGAGGCCGCGAAAACCGCGACAAAACCCCACTCCCTGCTCCTCCCGCCACCCAGCCGGAGCCTCTTCCCCGACAACGTCGTCCACAGCAACACCTCGACGTCCCTCATCCATCGTACCAGGTGAGGATCCGTCGTCGATCTCATCGTCCCGCCGGTTCAGCCACCCCGTCCTCCACCTCCAATGAGCTGCCCCGACATTCCCCTCGTCTTTCGCGCGACCTCCATTCCCACACCGCCGTCTTCACCTGCACCACCGGAAGAGCATCATCATCACCGTTTCCTCGAATGAAGTTGCGGCCTAATCGGCGCCACCAAAAAGGTTGTACACTAATCGCGCATTTTCTTCTTGATTCGATCTCGGGTGCTCTGGCGCTCGGTCTGAGCCGACCGCGGTGGCTCCATCCATGGCGGCGTTGCCAGCCACTTCCTCCATGGTGTCGCTCCCTCGGCGGTGACGTCCACATCGATAGGAGCTGCTGCTGATTTAGCTCTCGCTTCGCGCTGCTGCTCTGCTCTTGCTCTCGGTCCCTGTGCAGTGCTGCTCTTGCTATTGCTCTTGCTTTCGCTGCTGCTCGCTCTTGCTCTTGCTTGCGATGCTGCTCGATTAGCTACACTTTAGTCGGTGAATCGACTTTTGGGTCGATCAATTTTCAGGGGTGGGGGGCTCACGGGGTGAAGGAAGAACCCTTGTGCGGGGGGGCTCACGGAGAGGTACCCACTATCTATCTTAGGGTTCGGGATGGGGGTGGTGGTGCGCCGGTGGCGAGGCGGTGGCGTGGGGATCACCGGAGAAAAGCTCGGCACGGGGGGGCTTAGAGGATGGCGGGGCAGCGGACGGCGGTGGGGAGTGTTTGGTAGGCGGGCGGCGCACCGCCGGCCGTGGGCGACGGAGGGCTGCTGTTTGGCGGTGGTGGTGGCGGCTTAGGGGGTGGAGGTTGAAGATGAACCGCATGCCCTTGATCTCGTATCCAACGGCTGCAAAATCGTGACGAGAGATGAAAAAGTCGATCGACCGATGTGTAGCCTCACCTTGCTAGTCTGTTCGGTTTCGAATGACAAAATTCAGTTTTGACAGCAAAATTCAGTTTGACAGTTAAGTTCAGTTTTGTGATTAAGTTCAGTTTCGACGATTAAGTTCAGAGATGGCTGATGTATTTACATCTAGCACTTTGTGGTTATGTATTTTCGTCATGTATTGGAGATGCTATTAGAATTCCACTCAGGTTAACGTTGTTCGTTGTCTCTCTTGTCTGCTTCAGCCTCGGCGTCTTACAATTCACGAGCTGCTCCAGCGATGAAACCCTCCATCACGGTGGAAGCGGTACCTCGAGCTCCATCTCCGGACACCTAAGATCTTCTTCCCCTCCTCCGGCAGCAAAGTCGGCGGACATCCTCACCGACCAACCCAATCACGCAATGACATCGACATGCCGCCAAAGAGGTTGTACACTTGTTGCATCTCTTTTTACTCTACATGTTATATATATTGTCCATTGAGCACAGTTTGTTCCTTTAGTGTCTCCTTGAAAGAAAAACGTAGGAATTTTAATTTTCACGTGTCCTCCTTTTCAAATTCCTATTCATGAAGCGAAGACTAAGAGATAGTAGCATAATAGCATTATAACCGTACATTTTCTTGTGGTTTGACTTAATCTCACGTGCTTCTTTGCATCATGTGATCTTCCAATTGTTGTGAATCAAACACCCAGTTGGCAAAAATCCTGTGTTTTTAAATTCTCTGTTTTTGCGTGCATTCCTATCCTATTCATGTCTATTTCCTATCCTGCATTGTTGGAATCCTCCAATTGAGACGAGAACTTACAGAATTACTTCTCTTACAGATAGTTGTCAAAGAAAACCTTGCGTGGTTTGTCCGCTCCTGCTTGCGTCGTCCACCCAGCTCATTTGGTCCAGCAACAGAAGGGTCCAGCACAGCGGGATCCGGCCTCGGTATCTTCGCCACCTCGGATCTTCTTCCCGCTTGTTGGCATCTTGAAAACTGCATTACCATCATCAACCGGCGAGATGACCTCGAGGACTACGGGTCCGCAAAGAGGTCGCACTCTTCGTGTAATACCTTCGTTATGCATCGCAATATTACATGCTACTTTATCGTCCTGTTCACCGATTAGACTCGAGTCGGCTCCAAACTAATGGTCAAACTTGAGTTTTTAAATGGTTGTGCGGTACATATCGGGGTCGCTATCAATAGTATCTATCTACTATCTGGTTAATCTCCGGTGTCTACTATGAGTTTCATGTTGGGTGGGAAACAAGCGGTAAAAGCCATTATCTGTATTTTTAAGCTGAAGCCATTATCACTGCTATTATTGGTTTTGGGTCTATCCACAGTTGCTACCATCACTCTGGATTTCTGCATGCACTCCTTACCTAATCTCACTATGTTTTATTCCTATGCATGGCGAGTTATTGTAAACAATGGAACTGAACATGTAGAGCAAAAGGCGAGCCTTGCGTGGCTATAAAATTTCATGCGATCATCGCTCCATGGTAGGCGCAAAGGCAGCCCCCTCCACGCATGTTGGATTATGTCGAGAGGAAGATATATGTTACGAGGGGATTGAAGGAGAAGACAACTCCTATTTACCCCTGAGGTCTTCGCTCTAACTTGGCTTCTGATGTTGGTTATATCATGCATATGGTGTCTTGCATTGCTTACTTTATACATCAAATATGTCATACCTTGGTTTAGACATCCTTTGTGTGAATGCCATCTGTTTAGTTTATTCATCGTTTATGTGAATTATACAGCGCCATCTTGTTTAGCAGGGCATCATATATGTGAATTTTGCAATGCCATCCTGCTTGCCGATCATCTTATATATAAATTATATCAGGCCATCCTTTTTTTTGCGTTACATATTACATTTGTCAACAATGTTAGTACATTCAACTGCTCTTCATGTGCATCAGCCATTTGACACGGTGATGGCAAATTCGGGTGAAAACAAGGTCTTGAGCAGACTATGCTATCGACGAAGCGCATATCTCGCTGGTTCACGGATAGCTCCTCGAGGAGGATTAGAGACAGATGACCAGTCCTATTCCCCGAGGTGTATGCTCTAACTTGGCAGGGTTATGTTGCTCATATCGTGTGTATGGTGTCTCGCATTGCTATGTCATTTGGTTAGTTTAGACATGCTTTGTGTGAATGCCACTGTTCAATGTCTAAATACCATATATGTGAATTATGCATTGACATCTTGTTGCAAGACATTATATATGTGAATTATACAATGCTATTATCGATTGTCAAAACCGGCGGATCTCGGGTAGGGGTCCCGAGCATGCGTTTAAGCGAATGGTAACAGGAGACAAGGGACACGATGTTTTTACCCAGTTCGGGCCCTCTCGATGGAGGTAATACCCTACTCCTGCTTGATTAATATTGATGATATGGGTAGTACAAGAGTAGATCTACCACGAGATCAAGGAGGCTAAACCTAGAAGCTAGCCTATGGTATGATTGTTGTGTGTCCTATGGACTAAAACCCTCCGGTTTATATAGACACGGATAGGTTAGGGTTACAGTCGGTTACAATGGTAGGAGATCTACATATCCGTGTCGCCAAGCTTGCCTTCCACGCCAAGGAAAGTCCCATCCGGACCACGGGGCGAAGTCTTCAATCTTGTATCTTCATAGTCTTGGAGTCGGCCGTGATGATAGTTGGCTATCCGGACACCCCTAGTCGAGGACTCCTCGGTAGCCTGAACCAGGCTTCAATGACGAGTCCGAGTCGCGCATATTGTCTTCGACATTGCAAGGCGGGTTCCTCCTCGAATAGTTCATAGAAGGTTTTGAACACCGGGATAGTGTCGGCTCGCAAAACAAGTTCCACATACCACCGTAGTGAGAATAACTTTTGCAGATCTGCTTGCGTATTCAGCGTGACATCACACCACGGCCGAGCCTTTATATCAATCGTTTTTACCGTTCCACCTTAGCGCGTTCAGCAAAGGCGGTTTCCACAGCACGTCTTATCAAAGCATAGATCGTGCCCCCTTATTCGAGATTCTCATCAATACGGACGTGGGTAACCCAACCGTGCACGTATTGCCGCCTCCTCTATCAAAGCGAGTCCTAATCGACCACGGGGAGGGCTCTTGGTATTCAACCTCTTTATAATGAGACCAAGGCCCTCTTCTTTTTTACACCCTCCATCGAGTTCACCTCGCGCTTCGAGTTCTAACACCCAAAGCTTCAGATTTAGGCGCTTGGACCTTCGGCGATGTCCGGCCCGATCAACCACGGCGATGGATGTCTTCCTCCGTCCGAGAAGAAGATGTCTTTGAAGCTGCGAGGCGCGAGTATCGACGGCGAGATCTCGCATAGGCTGCTGCTCCACGGCAGGTCATTCCCACTCCGAGCCAGCGAGCGTGGTGTTAAGTGTCTCACTTCCTTGAGGTTTAGGCTTCCAGCGGATCCCTTTGTGCGGAGGCTCATGTTTTATTATGGGCTGGATTTCCATGACTTGAATCAGGTCCATCCTCCATATCTCGTCATTCATTGTCGTATGTGAGGCCTTCCTCCATATTACCCCTCACTTTGGATTGTGGCTCAAGACCTTCAAGGTGGAGTCAAAGATGATCGAGGGCAACAAGCGAGTCTTGGAGGGCGGTCATAAGCAAATGTCTGATGCTCCGTGGCCGGGCTCTTTTCAAGAAGGATCTTGGCTTGTGCAGCAGGGGTAGTTTTATATCACCGCTCGGGGCGTAAATGGGTGGGCTCCCGCCTTCGCTCAGGTCCACCACAGCGGCTAGCGTCATGGGTCAACAAGGGGCTCGGTGGGGCCGTCCAGGGCGTTCCTTGGCTGCGAGGGCGTGTTCGAGACCTCCAGAAAGAGATCAATCTGGTTGCGATGGCGAAGGTTCGTTGATCGGCGTATACGCCTGCAAACCCCTCCATTGTGGGAATTGAATCCGGAGGGACCACGAGCTCTCAAAATTTTATGGAGCACGACGCCCGTGGAGATGTATAAACTGTTCTTGAATCACAAGAGAAGTGTCCGGACCTGGCCGAGGATGCAGGACTAAGCTGCAATCGCCCGGATACTCAAGTAAGTAGTCTGTAACGGACAAGCTGTTCATTCATTTATCATATATATATGCCCTTTAAAGGCCGTTTCTTGAACATGAGTGGATAGCCAAGGCAAAGTTAATAAGGTGTCGGCTCCCTCCGGAGACCACGTCGGATCCCATGTTGACCAAGATGTTGAAGGCGCGCCTTTTGAAGAAGGTGAAGGGGGCGGGGAAGCAACTGCCTCTGAAGGAGGCTATCAAGGAAGGAGGATTAAAGTCCCATCTTTGAGGAGAGAAGAGGACGCTTGGAAGATCCGGAGGTCAAGGCCTCAAGAGGAAGGAATCTTCGTCGAGAGAGTCGGCGTTGAAAGTAACCCAGCCGCACTATTTCCCCAAGGGATCAGCCCTCCATGAGTCGTAAGTAAAAAGAAGGTCTTGTAAATAAGGAACATCCCATATTCATTTCTAAAGATAACGAAATCGTACCTTGTGCTTGGATCTCAGCCCTTCTCGTGAGCTTCGTCTTGAGGATCTTCTTCGGAGATGATGGAGAGTGAAGCGCCTCCACTGTCGCACCCTCATGCGAGGCGGGCGACCACGAGGTGTCGTCTCGGAGGTTCCCAAATCGGCGGGGGCGGAAGGTCAGCGCCAAGTGGTGTCTTGGTCGGAGGGCTGAAGGATCTGCTCAGGCGGCTATCTCAGAAGATCACCGTGCTCTAATGGGGCGGTTATTGAAAAATTGCATCCATGAGCGGATTGCATGAAGCCGTCGAAGCTTCTTGGCGGGGTTAAATCATAAAAATGATGTACCTTCGGCAGTTATGCATATAGAATCGCCTGTATAGATAGTAGCCCACTGAGACTCGGTATGTTGTCAAAATTGACAGCGTGCGAGGATCAAATCTCGATTATAACATATCGCCGCTCCTAAACAGGTGGTGGGGCGTCCGTGTGGCCAGGATGATGAATATGCGAACTAAAGCGGCAACAGCGGCGGATCACGGACATCGCTCTGGTCAATAAGCGGTTTGTGAGTCACAAGGTATCGACTTCTCTGGCGGACACCTGGTAAGGGAGCTTGGCGCCCATGTCTTATTATTTGTATGCTTAATGCAGATGGTGCCGCTCTTGTGGAGGAGCTGCGGGCGGAACTTCGCTTGGCGAAAGAGCAAGCCAGAAATAGTAATGTGGCCACTTTAAGGCGGCGAAAAGCTAAAAGCCAAGCGGGCTGCTCGGTGCGAAGCAAAGAGGAAATGGCGATATGGCAGAATGTTGAAGAATACTACCGACGCTGCGAGGTTCTTGAAAAAAAAACGTCAAAGCGAACAAGAAGAACTGAAAAAGGCGCGCCCGAATCAAGGATGCCCGTTCGCTTTGAGCTGCCAAGGAGGGCTGAGTCGGGCGGGGCAATTGCGGCTGGAAAACCGTTTACTGCTGCGGAGGAATATCTGGATCAAAGTATGCTCGGTTGGACAAGTTGTGGAGTTAGGAGGATGCTTATCTGGACTTAGCGGCGGCTGCGAGTGGAATATGATTGAGCACTTCCGAGGCCATAAGGGGCGCGAAGGGAAGAGCTATATTGATGCAATTCCATAGTCGGAGCATCTTCTTTCGTTGACGATCGGTTGGCGAATGGGCGAGCTGAATCGACTATCCGGACTTGCCATGAAGCATGTCATGACTCATTTGTGGCAGGCGGACCCTAGCGAAGAGTTATTTTGGTTTAGTGCAGCGGTTCCTTAGTGCGGTACCGCGTGTCGGCCATAATGAAGCGATTGGCGTGTATTGAGGGGCGGATGGCTCGGCCGTGTCAAGACATCTTTGGCAGATATGAAGGCCACCGACGTTGCATCCCAAGATTGGACGGAAGTGAGTACTGCGAGCACTACTTTGAGGAAGTCTGCGGGCGCTTCGTTTAATAGAGCGCGATGCTCGAAGGATATTATGTTTAAATGACATGTATGATTTGTGAAAACAATGTTTCAATATGATATAAGAGCTTTTTATACTTGTGCGTTCAAGTAGTAAACTACTCCTATGCGGCCGTTTATGTATATGTATATATAACTTTGAAAGATGGCAGTCCTTGGCTATTACGCACATAGTGTGGGGTGTTTACAAAAAGGCGCTTTTCACATAATCAACGTCTTGGTCCTATTAAGGAGATGGTAGCGTAGCAAACTAGGCAACGGACTATAATTCTTTATCACTTTCACTTAGCCATAGGAGTTAGAGGTGGGGCTACTATATAGCCCACAGAACACGCACTCTCCCAAGTCGGGTTGCGTATGTGCTGACCGAAAACCGGTCCTTCGTTAATCTGAGAGAATTCTAAACATTCCGATGAGTCATCGAGTGGTTGACCGATCTCTCTCTCTATATCATGATGGTCAGGTTTCGGCTTTCTCTCTTGAGGTGCTTTCGCCTTGCGAACCGGGGGCACAATCGCGATGGATTACGTAACATCCCAAAATTCTAAATTTTGGAATGTTATAAACAAATAGATAGATTTGATTGATTGCTTGATTGATTGGTGAAAGTGAGTGAATTGAAACTTTTGAAAGTTAGATGAGAGGAATAAAGGACTTTCCCAAACTTTCATTTTTCTTTTATGATCTTGAAATTCAAATTCTTTTCATCACAAAACCACGGAGAGAAGATGACATGACTTCTTCCATTTATTTAAATGACAAGGGGTGTTGAAAATATTTGAATTTCATTTGGAAAATATTTCCAATTCTGAAACTTTATGCAACTCAATGATTTTCACGAGAGAAGATAAAATGACTTCTTCAAGACATATGAAATATGAGTTGGGAGTTTGAAGAATTAAATTCAAAGTTCCTTTGAATTATTTTCAATTGGAGTTATTTGAGTTTTATTCAAATTATTTTCTCCAAAATAAAATATATGGAAAATAGGGTAACATGATTCCCTACCTCAGAAAAATGGAGAGAAATAAATTTGAATTCATTTTGATATTTTAAAATGATTTTGATGGATTTTATTGGAC
This sequence comes from Aegilops longissima, assembly GCA_021605205.1. Lineage (NCBI taxonomy): Eukaryota > Viridiplantae > Streptophyta > Magnoliopsida > Poales > Poaceae > Aegilops > Aegilops longissima. The sequence goes on from JAHIAM010000609.1 coordinate 28,510, forward strand.
GGAAGCCTTTTTTGTTTTATTTGAATTTGTGTGTATTTTATTGAAGCTAGAATAATGTTCATCATGTAGAAATCTTTTCTGAAAATTTTGATATATTATATGCCTATATAATATATTTATTTATTTAGTTTTATTATTTTCTTTAAATGCGGAAAAAAAAAAAGGGCATGGCCTTGGGCCAAAGGCCCAAGCCGCCATAACCAGCCGGCGGCGAAAGAAAACCAGCACTGCCTTACGCACCTAGGGGAGCCAGGAGCCCCAAGTTTTCCTATTCATTCTGAATCCTAGTAGGATTTGATCCCGTTTGTTATTCCGTTTTTTATTCCTAGGATTCCTAATCCTAATCTATTTCTTGTCCCCTACCCCAAGCAAAACCCCCCCTTCCCAATATAAATACCCAAGCACCCCCCTCCCCTCCATCACATCAAATCAACTCTCCTCTCCTCTCCTCCGCAGCAGCAGCAGCAGCAGTGCCGCCGCCGCCATAGCCGCGTCGCCGCCGCCCCTCACCAGCCTTGCCCGCCACCGCTTGGAGCCCTCGCCTCTTGAGGTACTAGCCCTTGCCAGCGTCACGTTTTCTAGATCGGTTTCCGTTCCGTTTTCTAGATCGGTTTCCGTTCCGTTTTCTAGATCGGTTTTTCGTTTGGTTTCCTTTCCGAAACCCTAGATCGATTTTCTCGCGGTTTTCTTTCGGTTTTGTTTAGCGGCGTTAAGCTCGATAGATTTTCCTTTATTTTTAATTTTCGTCATGGACCTATCCGTAGTCCCTAATCTTCAAGCGATCATAAATTTTTACTCGTAAGTCGGAATCCATGAAACCAACGCCCACTTCTTCGTTATGATCTCCTCTATCCAGTAATACAACTCAAACATGTCTTTGAAAGTTTTAAAATTTGAATTCAAACAGATTTGTATTTGAACTTCGTTTGATCATAACTTGAGTTTCGTAACTCCGATTTAGTTGATTCTTTTTGCAAATCGAAGCTCTTGACCTAAACTTTCTGATAAGGCCAAATACACATAGTTTTGGTACTGTTAGAAATTTTTTATGCTGCAAGAGTTATTAGATTTGGTTTTGACATTTTCGAATTGTTTCTTGATCCTTCCGATCTTTTGGTGATTGCTTATGTGTGGTTACTATTGCTTGATTACGATAGATTGACGGAGTGTGATGAGTAGATCTATCAAGAGTTTTGAGTGCGAATCATCTTCATCAACTTTGCAGGCAAGTAACACTTTGATCATACTTTCTCATACCCAGTTTTGTGCATTAGATCAATCCTCAAACATTTGCATGATTAGGATCTAATTAAATTGTGGGATGGGAAGTAGATTGAGAGTAGTACCTATTACCTGTTTTACTTATGAAACCTTGGGAGTTACTTCTCGTTTGCTTATTATGCCATGCTATGCAGTAGACATGGATTGGGTGAGTGAATATCCATGACGGATGTGAGATTGTTAATTAATGGTTTATCTAAGGTGGCAACCTAAACACACATCTGGGTGGATTGAGGCACCTGGTTTCTATCGAGGACCTGCTGTATTTCTTGGACCGCCACCCAGGCTCTAAGGGATCATAAGATTATTCAAACTAGAAACTTCCGTGTGCAGCCACAAGCCAATATGGGCTCTGGCATAGTTGAGTAAGTTGTGCGAACTCTTCGGGTAGGCTAGCTGATGTAGGGGATGTAGGTTGAGTGCGGTCTACCCACATGTAAGGTGTTAAGCGCTTACGAAAGACTGTTTCTCGGTCATCCGTCTCTCAAACACCATGTAGTCACGAGAACCAAGCGGAGGCGATCGAGTCTTGTGGGGAAAAGTCGCAAACCTCTGCGAGTGTATAAACTAATCATGATTAGCCGTGTCCCGGTTATGGACGTCTTGAGTATCTAGTACTTGAATATCATGTGAATCTCATCATGTTACTTCTAATTAATGTTATTGGGTTTTTAATGAGTACCTTTTAATTGGGATTGAGGATCTTGTCAACCATTCTCAATGTAACAACCACCATGATAGTTAAACAAAATTATTCCTTTGCGTAGGGAAAAATTGGCTTTTCATAAAAGCTGTAACCATAGAGCTTTCCACCAGCCATATATGCATGTAGTATAGCCTATTCTTTCATTACTCTTTATGTGTTACATTGCGGCATATTCCATGTCTTGACCCATTTCGGACTGCAACTTTTCATGTTGCAGAATTTTCAAGCAACGAGTAAGTGATCGTTAGGGTTACGATTTCCTATACTCAACTTTGCCGTTGGTGTTGATGGGAATCCACAACCTTGTTGCTTCCGCTATATTTTGGATCGAGGTAATAGTATTTCGTTATTTCATACATGTGATTTACCTCTGTTATAAATCCTTGATCTTGTGTGTGTCGACATACCGATCCGGGGATGACACGAAAGCACGAAGACTTGATCCATTGGTCGGTCGCTACAAGATGGTATCGAGCACATGTTGGTATGGGGCGTGACCTAAGCTGACAAGCCCATAGGAAGGATTTTTCTCTACAACTTCATTTTCAAAAGATCTTTTACCTCTCTTCTCTTGAGCTTATTCAAATATTCCTTTTAGTGAGACCATACCCTTTTCCCTTTTGACCACTCGAAGATTTGTGAGATGAGACCACTCCAAGGAGACAAGATATCGGACAACTAAGACCATTTGGAATGAAGATGATTTTACCGAGTGTGGAAACTACTAGCAGTGAAGACTCCGAAGACTAGGAGATTTGAAGGCTCCAAATAAATTCGGTTGTATGACCTAGGAAGGTTACGCTTATGGAACTGGCAGACTATGGAAGTTATCAATACCGAGATCAAGGTGTATCGGAGAAAGACCGGAACATGGAGAGTTAGTAACTCAAAGTTTTGTCAAGAGAACCCTAAGGCAGGAGATATCAACTATGGAGATAACTCATGGAAATGACAAAACAAAAAACACGGCTATCCATGATGTTATCACCGCTTAGGCTATTGCCCTTGTGCTGAGTTAAGCATACATTTCCTCGGAAGGATTGGATGGTAGAAGGCTGAAGGAGCATCATCGTGAAGGATGGATTTAACCTTAGCTGATGTAACACCGTGATGGAGCATTACATCAAGGATTTTAAGATGGATATGCAAGAAGCTATATTTGACAAGGAAGTATTTCATGAAGAACTCGGGATCCGAAGCTGAAAGTAGACAAGCGGAGGAGCTAAACCTTGAGACATCAAAGATTCATCGAGGCGAAGGACAGCGGGATCATCGTCCATGTTGAGGTTGATGAAACCCGAAGTTTGGAATGCAACTCCAGAAAATATTAAAGGACGTCACAAGAGACTTCGCGTCAACAAAGATGATCTGGCAAAAGAACTTGAGAAAGACAAGCACGATCGGAAGAAGCCATTGGAGACATAAACAAGACTTGAAGAGTTTGACGACTTTGAAGATCTATTGACCTTTAGAAGACCAAACCCTGTTACATACCTCGTTAGATCGACGATTGTGAGCTGTCATTTTGTTTGATGTTTTCGGCAGCCACAATAAAATCTGCCTTTTCAAAACTTTGTTTGTATTGAGTGCATCCTCTCGATCTCTCTTATCCACCCCAAACCCATGGACCCGTTAGAAGATGAATGGAGAAGAGCTTATATTTTCTAGACCGATGAGTCAATTGGAGATGGAACGATGGATTCAGAACATGGAGGATCACATGAAGAATAACCCGATAGTCAGAAAAGATATGACCCAGCATGCTCTTCATTGCTTTGAAAGAGGTGCTGCTATCTAGTGGAGGATGTACCAAACCATCAATGTGGCAGGAGTAACCACTTGGGAAGAATTTAAGTTGACTTTGCTAAAGTCTCGGTTTGTGTCGAAGTTGAAGCCTTATGGAAATGATATGGAGAAAGTGCATGCAAGCTTTGTGGAGAAATAGGACACAACCATAAAGAAAATAAGGACGAATACCCTCATAATCGGAGGATTATCAAAGGAGTTAGCCGAGGATTTTCGGGAACTTTGATTGGAGATTGTTCCCAAAGGTTTTGTTGCAGCAATGGAAGTTCGGTCTACATTGTTGAGAAAGATCCGTGAAGCTCGGAAGGATGACAAAGATATTGTTGAGGTAAAGCAGAGGATGAGCAAAGGAAAGGCCAAAGGTTTTCGTAAGGATGAGCACGACACCTTATGGTTTGAGGGCGGTGTACATATACCCAATAATGCAAAGATCGGAAGTTAATACTTGAGGCTCATGACTCACCATACTTGATTATACTGGAAACACCAAGATGTATTTGGATTTGAAGGAGTGTTTACGGTGGTGGTATGAAGAAGGATATTATGGAGTATGTAGTCGTAAGTGATGCATGCGGAGAAAGTAAAAGCGAGCATCGAAGCCAGCAGGATTACTACAGCCTATGCGATACCGAATGGAAGTGGGATAAGCTTGGCATGATTTCATTTCGGTTTCCCGAACCCGATTGGGATATGATTCTATCTGGGTAGTAGTTGACTAAGCTTGACCAAAGTGGCTCACTTTATCCCGTGAAATCTGAGTGCCAAGTTGGCCAAGATATATTGGACAAGGATCGTATATGTCGCATGGAGTTCAAGGACCATCATAGAGGAACACGTTTACCTCAAAGTTTTGGAATCAGCCGCACGGACTTTGGGTACTAGGCTAGAGTTGATCAGCCTTTCATCCATGAGACGGATGGATAAATCAAGAGAGTCAATCAGATTTTGGAGGACATGTTGAGGCGTGTGCGCTAGATTATGGATCTAGTAGTGATGAAAATCTACCCTACGGGGAGTTCTCATACAACAACAGCTACCAAGTCGGTTTGAAGATGGCCCTTTTGAAGCTTTGTATGGGAGAAGGGCGGACACCGTTGATGTGGGATGAAGTTGGAGGCCGTCGAGTTGTTTGGACCAAATATGATCAAGGAGTTAGAAGAGAATGTTAAGTTGATTGAGATAGAATGAAGATAGCTCAGTCCGAGCGGAAGAGTTATCAGACTCAAAAATGCAAGGAGGTAGTCTATGAAATCGAAGGCAGAGCATATCTTTGTGTGCCACCTCTGCTAGGAGTTAAGCGATTTGGAGTTAAGGAAAGTTAGCCCGAGATTTGTAGGACCATACGAGTTTTGGGCGTATGGGAGAAGAGGCTAACAAGTTGAAGTCACCGAAGGACTATCGGGAGTTCATGATGTGTTTCACGTTTTCCGAGTTGAAGAAGTGCCATGCGAGAGATGGCCAATAATTCCTTATGGGGCGCTTGACCTGGAAAGGATAATGAGGTTCAGGAAGTGGAGTATGGATTTCATAAGTATAAGTTTTATCACGGTATGTGGGACATCCACGAGGATGAAGAGATGAAGTGTTATTGGATATAAAGGAGGTATGATGTTGGAAATATGGATCAATGGAAATTCCATGATGAGTGCGAGTAATCACGTCTTAGTTTGGTGCAAATATAAGGAAAAGAGCGATTACAATTGGATGGATTTAAGTATGCTAGGGAGTTGGATGTTGGGATAACGATCGGTTGCCCGAGGATGTGCTCAAGGATTGCAAGTGATGAGATGGGCCATAACCCACGAGCCCCAGGACCTGCCAAGAAGCAAGCACACTCTTCTTTGAAGGAAAAACCACGGAAGAATTCGACTTGTATCAACCAAGCGATTCTATAGGAGTTCATAAAACACGAGAGTTGTTAAGGAGCGATAGATGTTTGTTTGGCTTGCAGAATCAATGGATTTTCGGACTTGGTTCGTCGACAAGAAATTCTGCAATGCTTGTGAGGATGACCGAGTGTTAGAATCGAGATTAGCTAAACCATGTACAAGGTAATGATTTGGGTGCGGGATGGATTGATCACCATACCGACTTACTCTTATTATTCACTTTGCTATATGGGATAGTAAATCTGAGTGACTTACCTATAGTTGCAAGGCAGCGATATTAAACCTTGTTTAAACCTTAGAGCGGTATAGGTATTTCTTTTCCCCTTGTACCGGCATTTGTTGCCAACCGTAGGTCATACGGTGAGTTCAACAGACCCGTTTTCTGCGGGAGAAAACCATAAATCGTTGACCACCATGAGATACCGATATTTGTTTAGAATTGGCGCCGGACCGTCACTATGAAGACCCAATTTGGGATAACCTTACCAAGAGGAAAGGACAAAGAATTGAGGTAAAGGTTATGCCACTATCGGAAGAGCCGAGAAGTAATTATCTAGAGGATGCGAGAAGACCGACAACATCGATAATAAGGATGGAGTATCTGAGTTTTGATGGAATCGTAACAATGCTTTTAAGGGTGGTAGCACCGAGACCGGAGACGATCGATGGATTTTGAGAAGACCCCCAAACCCTAACCTTGTTCTTGCTAGCCTCTCCGAATCTAGGGGCGAGATTCCTTTTAAGGTGGTAGGTTTGTAACATCCCAAAATTCTAAATTTTGGAATGTTATAAACAAATAGATAGATTTGATTGATTGCTTGATTGATTATTGAAAGTGAGTGAATTGAAACTTTTGAAAGTTAGATGAGAGGAATAAAGGACTTTCCCAAACTTTCATTTTCTTTTATGATCTTGAGAATTCAAATTCTTTTCATCACAAAACCACGGAGAGAAGATGACATGACTTCTTCCATTTATTTAAATGACAAGGGGTGTTGAAAATATTTGAATTTCATTTGGAAAATATTTCCAATTCTGAAATTTTATGCAACTCAATGATTTTCACGAGAAGATAAAATGACTTCTTCAAGACATATGAAATATGAGTTGGGAGTTTGAAAGAATTAAATTCAAAGTTCCTTTGAATTATTTTTCAATTGGAGTTATTTGAGTTTTATTCAAATTATTTTCTCCAAAAATAAAATATATGGAAAATAGGGTAACATGATTCCCTACCTCAGAAAAATGGAGAGAAATAAATTTGAATTCATTTTGATATTTTAAAATGATTTTCGATTGGATTTTATTGGACCGAAGCCTTTGTTTGTTTTATTTGAATTTGTGTGTATTTTATTTGAAGCTAGAATAATGTTCATCATGTAGAAATCTTTTTCTGAAAATTTTGATATATTATATGCCTATATAATATATTTATTTATTAGTTTTATTATTTTTCTTTAAATGCGGAAAAAAAAAAAGGCTTGGCCTTATGGCCAAAGGCCCAAGCCATATAACCCAAGACCGGCGAAGGCCAAGCCGGCCGCATGCGCCATGCGCACCTAGGAGCAGGAGCCCCAAGTTTTCCTATTCATTCTGAATCCTAGTAGGATTTGATCCCGTTTGTTATTCGTTTTTTATTCCTAGGATTCCTAATCCTAATCTATTTCTTGTCCCCTACCCCAAGCAAAACCCTCCCTCCCCAATATAAATACCCAAGCACCCCCCTCCATCACATCAAATCAACTCTCCTCTCCTCTCCTCCTTCTTGGCAGCGGCCTTGCCATGCCGCCGCCCGCCATAGCAGCGCCGCCGCCGCCCTCACCGGCCCTTGCCGCCGCCACTTGCCGCCGCCGCCACCCTCGCCGCCACCGCCGGAGCCCCTCGCCTCTTGAGTACTAGCCCAGCCTTGGCGTCCGTTTTCTAGATCGGTTTCCGTTCCGTTTTCTAGATCGGTTTCCGTTCGTTTTCTAGATCGGTTTTTCGTTTGGTTTCCTTTCCGAAACCCTAGATCGATTTTCTTGCGGTTTTCTTTCGGTTTTGTTTAGTAGCGTTAAGCTCGATAGATTTTTCCTTTTATTTTTAATTTTCGTCATGGACCTATCCGTAGTCCCTAATCTTCAAGCGATCATAACTTTTTACTCGTAAGTGGAATCCATGAAACCAATGCCCACTTCTTCGTTATGATCTCCTCTATCCAGTAATACAACTCAAACATGTTTTCAAAGTTTTAAAATTTGAATTCAAACAGATTTGTATTTGAACCGTTTGATCATAACTTGAGTTTACGTAACTCCGATTTAGTTGATTCTTTTTGCAAATCAAAGCTCTTGACCTAAACTTTCTGATAAGGCCAAATACACATAGTTTTGGTACTGTTAGAAATTGTTTTATGCTGCAAGAGTTATTAGATTTAGTTTTGGCGTTTTCGAATTGTTTCTTGATCCTTCGATCTTTTGGTGATTGCTTATGTGTGGTTACTATTGCTTGATTACGATAGATTGACGGAGTGTGTGAGTAGATTTATCAAGAGTTTTGAGTGTGAATCATCTTCATCAACTTTGCGGGCAAGTAACACTTTGATCATACTTTCTCATACCCAGTTTTTGTGCATTAGATCAATCCTCAAACACTTGCATGATTAGGATCTAATTAAATTGTGGGATGGGAAGTAGATTGAGGTAGTACCTATTACCTGTTTTACTTATGAAACCTTGGGAGTTACTTCTCGTTTGCTTATTATGCCATGCTATGCCGATGAGCGTGGATTGGGTGAGTGAATATCCATGACAGATGTGAGATTGTTAATTAATGGTTTATCTAAGGTGGCAACCTAAACACACATCTGGGTGGATTGAGGCACTGGTTTCTATCGGGACCTGCATGTATTTCTTGGACCGCCACCGGGCTCTAAGGGATCATAAGATTATTCAAACTAGAAACTTCCGTGTGCAGCCACAAGCCAATATGGGCTCTGGCATAGTTGAGTAAGTTGTGCGAACTCTTACGGGTAGGCTAGCTGATGTAGGGGATGTAGGTTGATGCGGTCTACCCACATGTAAGGTGCTAAGCGCTTACGAAGACTGTTTCTCGGTCATCCGTCTCTCAAACACCATGTAGTCACGAGAACCAAACCGAAGCGTCGAGTCTTGTGGGGAAAAGTGTGCAAACCTCTGCGAGTGTATAAACTAATCATGATTAGCCGTGTCCCGGTTATGGACGTCTTGAGTATCTAGTACTTGAATATCATGTGAATCTCATCATGTTACTTCTAATTAATGTTATTGGGTTTTAATGAGTACCTTTTAATTGGGATTGAGGATCTGTCAACCATTCTCAATGTTTAACAACCACCATGATAGTTAAACAAAATTATTCCTTTGCGGTAGGGAAAAATTGGCTTTTCATAAAAGCTGTAACCATAGAGCTTCCACCAGCCATATATGCATGTAGTATAGCCTATTCTTTCATTACTCTTTATGTGTTACATTGCGGCATATTCCATGTCTTGACCCGTTTCGGGCTGCAACTTTTCATGTTGCAGAATTTTGAACGACGAGTAAGTGATACGTTAGGGTTCGATTTCCTATACTCAACTTTGCCGTTGGTGTTGATGGGAATCCACAACCTTGTTGCTTCCGCTATATTTTGGATCGAGGTAATAGTATTTCGTTATTTCATACATGTGATTTACCTCTGTTATAAATCCTTGATCTTGTGTGTGTCGACATACCGATCCGAGGATGACAAAGCACGAGACTTGATCCATTGGGTCGGTCGCTACAAGTTCTCTGGTGCCGCGTTAGCGATAGAGCGGGCGTAAGGCAGCAAAACACGATAGGAGGCAAACCCAACATTTGACCAAAGACATGATTCGGAGTTGATGCATATAAGGCCTAACTTCGAGGCGCCGAATACTCCCTAAGGTATCCGGTCTTTATAAAAGCAGGAAGAATAATGCCTAAGCCCCACGGTGTCGAGTGCAGCATAAAAAATTACAGCGCGGCCAATGCCAAAGCATGACCTCCTCCTCGGTTATAGTAAGAAACGGGGATGTATATCAACAAGAGGCAGTAAAAAAGGTTTACGCGGGGTCTTAATCGAAAAGAATCCTTAGCGGGTCCCTCTTGCGTCTGCTTTGTGTCTCCATTGTGCCGTATCACGGGCGGGTGTAGCATGTTGTTCATCTGTAAAAGTGAGGAACTTAGTTTAAAAGAAAAAGGATGCGTGCGAAGATGTAATTTATATTAAATAAAGCAGATGCGATTCGAAGAAGTGAATAAAATTGAGCTTTATTGTCTCTTGTGATACATGCATGCAGCCCTTGTATGGGGGTATGCACGCTAGTAAGCGCGGACTCGTCTAGCCGTATGCAGGGTTTGAATGACCAATTCAGGTTCTTTGACTAAGCGGGCGGATAGGTGTGGGGCTGTCAAGGCAGTCTCACGTTCCTCCATGCTCAAATAACACTTAATACTCCCTTTTAATGAGATGATGCCGTGTGGACGGGCATTTTAAGTGTTAGAGATGCATAATGCGGTATTGCGTTAAAGAGTAGCTTGGCGTCCCAATAGTGCTTGATTGCTACTTTTAAATGGGCGACATGGAAGACTAACTTTTAGCGGACGGAAGTTGTCGGATGAGACGAACACAACTTCTAGCAGTATGGAGCCCATTACAATGGGCATATGGGCTGGCATTATTCCTTTAAAGGAGGTGTTGCTCTGGCGAATTTTGGTTGGGTCTATCCCCATCCTGCGGATTGTGTCACGATATATCAGGTTTATGTCCTGCCACCATCCATGAGGACTTGTGTAAATTGGAATCCGTCGATTATAGGATCAATATCAAGGCAGTCCATCCAGCGTTCGGATACTTTCGGAGTAGTCACGATGGTCGAAGGTGATTGGTTTTGACAACCGGTGTTGGTACTCCGCTAGGGTAGTTTGTCTTGGCGCATACTAGTGGGCGCCGCTCTGTTTTCAGCGCGCTCTGTTTTCCTTTGATCACGTGAGGTGAGTTTACTGTTTTAACCTCTTGTGGGAAATTCTTTTGTTTTCAGGGCTCTGCTTGTGGTGCTCGTCATCATCTTCACTTAGTGTGTCGAGCCTTGTGTTGGCGTTAGTCTGCGGACTGTTTGAAGACAACAATCCTTTGTGGGTATGGTTTGCGGGCCTCCAGAATCTTGTGGATTTGACATATCTTGTCCAAGATTTTGTTTAAGTTGGATAGCTCATCGCTATTGTCCTTAAGGGGCATTTTTTATTGTTACGTCGTGAGTTTTGAATCGGCGTTGCTTGCGGCGCTCTTTGGACCGTTCCTTTTAATCCGGCGCTGGTCCTTATTGCGCCATGGTTTCCGTTCCATCTCGACTTGGATGTACTTGGGTCGCTGGTGCTGCATCTTGCTAGCCAGCTATCCTCTCCAGCGAAGCGGGTCATGAGGCTTATTAATCGGCCATTGTTCTTGGCTTTTCTTGGCGAGGTGTCTGGCGAGCCATTCATCTCGGACGTTGTGTTTGAAGGCTGCTAAGGCTTGACGTCCAACGATCGACTATTTGGTTCTTTTAGTAAGAACCTGTTCGAAATTTCGGGCTGACTCTCGGGCTGTTGAGTTATGTGACTTAGATCGTCGCATCCGGAGGCGGACATAGGTCCCCTGAAAATTTGCGAAGCGCATCCTCGAGCTCTTCCGGCTTCAATGGTATTTTCGGGAGGCTTTTAAGCCAATGCCGAGCTGGCCCTTTGAGTTTGAGGGTAAGTTTTTATGGCGTGGAGATCATCTCCTCTAGCCATGTATGCGTGGAGGATGTAATCCTCAATCCGACTCGAGGTTTGTTGTTCCATCGTATGCCTCTATGTTTACGGGTTTGAATCCTGCTGAAATTCATGATCCGGCACCTCATCGATGAAACATAGAAATCTGGCGCCCCTATATTTGGGTGTGCCGTGATGTTGGATATTTGGCGTGTTGCCTTGCTTTGAAGAGCTTGCTTTCTCGGCCCATAGATGGACCTAACTGGGCCATCCTTTTGATGTGAATCCTTATGCGGATCGCGTATCGGCTTGTGTGCGCCGTTTGCGCTCTCTTTTTTGATGGGGTCGTCCATCCGACCGGGTGGCCTTCTTAATTTTTGATTGTGGGGGCTCTATGGCCTCCTCATCAAATCGAGCGATAACTTTCTCTTTGGGTAGCTCTTTGTTCGTATTTGTCGCCGTATTTGTCTGTGGTGTTGAATACTCTGCTCCATCGATTACGAGTGCATCTTCCGTTGTTTGGAGCTTCATTCCTTTTTCAGGCTACTGTGCGGATGGCGATGAGCCTTTTGTGGAGATTATTCTGCTCCAACAATTTTTCAGCGTGAGATCGTCGGGTATTGTCTTAGCCGAGGGGCGGGTTGTTTATCAAGTTGTCTTGTTGGACGATTGCTCGGTAGCATGTTAAGTAAATCCACGGTTCGCCTTGCTCTATGGCTGGGTCTTTCTTGGCGGGACTTGGTTGGCGTTTACGTTGCCGTTTTGACTGCTTTTGAGGATTTATCCCCGTAGCATCCCGTTGTTCCTCGTCTTCATTTCCTTTAGGTGTATCCACCATGTATACATCATGGGATGAGGTGGTTGTCCAGCCTTCTATAGGCGCTGGTTCATGGTTGTCTCCTACATCGTCGTCCACACCGTCGATGTCTTGAATAGAAATCGAGCACGTCGTGTAAGCTTTCGGACGGTGGCTAGAAGTGGGTGGTGGGTGGGCGTTGAATTTCTTCGTCGTCGCATCCCAACCTTCTGACCGTAATCCGGCCATGGCTCTCGAATAAAGAAAGAGACTTTAGTGATTCAGGATGTCGCCAAAGGCGAGTCTTGAAAGATGTCCGTGGCGATGAACTCCATGACCGGCGTAATCGATTCGATTGGCGGGCGCGGAGGGTTGAGTCGGAGAGGAGTCCGGCACCACAGAGTCGAGTCTTCATAAAGGACGAGGATGGAGTTCGGCTCAATCGCCGTAGAGATCGTAGCCCGGCGGTGTCAACCACTCGTCCTCGATCGGGAATCCGGCTCGGATTAAGGGTCGAAGCGGATCTTTGGCGGCCTCAGGGCCTTTATTGGCTGCGAGCTAGATCATGCCCATCGAGACAGTCTTGACGCGCTTAGCTGCGGCTCGAATCCGTCGAAAATCAAGTCTCCGCGGATATCGGCCGTATATTTCAAACTTCAAATCTGACGATGGCGAGCGTAGCTTCGATCTGCTCGGATGGGCGAATTGGCCCATGATGCAAAACCGCCCGAATCTGAAGATCTGTCAGGGAGAAAAGTCTCACCCTAGACCGCGTCGTTGTTGATGATCGAAGGAGCCATCGGGCCTATCGGTGGCGACACGAAGGAACACTCAATGAAAGCACCAATGTCGATTGTCAAAACCGGCGGATCTCGGGTAGGGGGTCCCGGCGTGCGTCTAAGCGAATGGTAACGAGGAGACAAGGGACACGATGTTTTACCCAGTCCGGGCCCTCTCGATGGAGGTAATACCCTACTCTGCTTGATTAATATTGATGATATGGGTAGTACAAGAGTAGATCTACCACGAGATCAAGGAGGCTAAACCCTAGAAGCTAGCCTATGGTATGATTGTTGTGTGTCCTATGGACTAAAACCCTCCGGTTTATATAGACACCGGATAGGTTAGGGTTACGAGTCGGTTACAATGGTAGGAGATCTACATATCCGTATCGCCAAGCTTGCCTTCACGCCAAGGAAAGTCCCATCAGGACACGGGCGAAGTCTTCAATCTTGTATCTTCATAGTCTTGGAGTCGGCCGTGATGATAGTTGGCTATCCGGACACCCCCTAGTCGAGGACTCCCTCAGCTATCTTGTTGCAAAGGCATTATATATGTGAATTATGC
>JAHIAM010000610.1:0-36115 GCA_021605205.1 Aegilops longissima
CAGCAACAACTTAGAGCTGATCAAGACCTGCTAGGCGACGGATGGACTAAAGTCCTTGCAGCGAAGAGTATGAACTCGAGCGCCCTCAAAAGCTACCCCAAGCGCGGGTCGTTGCCTCGTCGGAGGAGGAAGCACCCAAGTCACCAGGCCGTACGACATGGCAGACCGGCCACCCGTGGCCACGACAAAAAGCCTCTCGGCCCTCCGCTCAAGCCACACCCGGCGCCGCTCAAAAAGTACCAAGTGCGGGAAAACCGCGCGGGACTTGCGAGATATATTGGAGGATAAGGCAAAACATACGGGATCGATCTACGGATCGGCGTGGGTGCTAACGGCGGGATGATTACCATCGCGCGGATCTGATAAACCGGCGGGCTGAACACGATGAACAAAGCTCATATGAGCTACCTCGTGGTATAGCCCAATCTGAGGCGCCGCACACCACTATGCTTCACGGATGAAGTAATGGATCATCAAATCCCGAGGGCTTCAAACCCGTAAACAGCCGAATCATACGATGGTACCACAGATCCTGCGATGCGGATCGAGGACTATCTCCTCCATATCCACATGGCCCTTGGTGATGATCTACATGCCATCAAATACCTCCCTCAAGCTTAAAGGACCAGCTCGGCATTGGCTCAACAGCTTGCCGCAGAATCAATTGGTTGTTGGGAGGACACGGAAGCCGCATTCCTTGATAACTTCCGGGGCACATATGTGCGACCACGGGCGCCGATGACCTTAGCAACATAATTCAGCAGCGGAAGAATCGGCGGACAATTACGGACACGGTTCCTAACAAAGAAAAATCAAATCGTTATTTGTCCGGGATCGGAGGCCCTTGCAGCCTTCAAACATAACATCCGCGAATGGCTTGCACCCGGCACCTAGGGCAGGAAAAGCCAAAATCTATGGCAGCCCTCAAGCGCTCATGACCGATTTTGCGCGGAGAGGATAGCTGGCTAGCTCGAAGCAACAACAGGCCAAACATCACGATAGTTCGGATACCAAGGACAGCAATGGCAGGTCGCGTCGCATCAAGAACAAAGCGCCACGATATGGCGATATACTGAAGATCGGCCGTCGATGCGGATTGAGCTCTAAACCGGTCAGCGGAAGAAGCCATTCAAAAGAAATACCTAGGGCCGTCAACTTGGACCGAATACTCGATAGCTTGTGCGGATACATGGCACCCGAAAAACACCAATCACACCACAGGAACTGTTGGGTGTTCAAACAAGCGAGCAAGTGAAGTGCGGACTCAATGACAAGGGGCTGCATAGCGATGCGAGGAAGAGCCCGGCCGCCCGAACAATAGAGGCGAAGGGTTTTCCTACACAAGTGCGGACGGTGAACATGATATCGCAACCCACATACCCAAAGGGGCGGAGCGTGCACTAAAGGGCGTATATGCGATGGATCGATCGCCCCAAAGTTCAACCATGGTCTTCCTGCCCGATCACCTTGATCGAAGGACCACCCACTAGCATTAAATCACGGCGGTTTAGCGCATTGGTTCTTGACCCAATTATTGTGGTTCACCTAACGAGTCGATGGGCGGCGGCAGCAGCCTGAACACTGCTTTATCGGGACACAGTCGCAAAATGGGCATAGACCCTCAAAGTTAAACCTACAAAAGCGACCTTTAAAGGCGTCATACGGGTGTAGAGGCCGGTTATGCGGGCTCGGTTACACTCGAAGTGGTCTTGAATCCCGGATAACTTCCGAAGCGAAGAGTTAATCTTGACATCGTCCCATTCATGGCGGCTATCATGCCTTTGCTCGGACGAACCGCATTGCAAAGTTCAATGCGGTGCCGCACTATCACATACCTCAAGCTCAAGATGCAGGCCCTCGAGGGTAACCACGGTCAATGGAAACACGAACACTCTCTCGAGCGTAGGAGCACCACGGCGGACCTCGCGGCGGAGGTGCAAAGCAGCCTCTCACAACAATTCTCGAGTCCGGCCACTAAGCGTCCGGACAACATCAAGCGTGCCGGGTAACCTACAACAAGACCGCTGGCACAATTCAAACGCAGCGTAGCAATCCTGCCCCAACCCGGCACTCGCGAAATTGCGAAGCCGGTGTTTCTGCGTACATAATTATGCTTTGGAGATACCATGGGCATATGGGGAGGGGCAAGACCACGCGCCCAAGAATGCGGCTCGACGCACCGAGGACTCATTCTTTTCTTTTTCCTTTTTCTTCCTTTTCTTACTTCGGGACTCCGTCTTTGAGAAGAATTGGCGGCACTTGAATCGCCGAACTCACGATGCAACAGCCCGGGGAAGTGGAAAGCCACGTCGAGTGTTGGGTGGTCTCTATTACGAGCATTATACCTGTTTTACATACCATCCATGAGCTTACCCACGGAAGGACATGTTAGATAGTCCCATCCTTGCTTATCGCACTATTTGTATCATTACGCTTTCATTGCAGTACCTTTTGAATAAACATTACATAGCTTTTGCTTATTATTGCACTACTTCCTTTACCTATACATATGTTCATTTCATGACATGTTGCAACCGTACACTTTAGTGCAGCCAATACACCGAGGGCTTAAGTATTCCAAAATTGTGGTGTGATAAGTCCGAACACTTTCACAAGTCGGCACCGGAACTTATAGCATTATATGAATGGCTCGAATCATGTATTGGGTCAATAGTTGGGTTTGCTGGCTCCGTGTTTTGGTACCTTACGTTCCGTTATATCGGCTAACGTAGCACCGGGAGAACCACTGCGATTGTGCCCAGTTGAGCTGGGTCGAGCACCTCGATGGAAAGCTAAAGCAACCGTCATGATAGAGGCGAGAGCGATCGCTGTTCGAGAGGTTTTTCGGGTCCCTAAAGACTTATGCGCTTAGGCGAGGAACGAATTGTCCGGCCAAAGGCGTGGATAAGCGCCCGAACTCGGTCTTCGAACACTAGGGGCTTCGCCGAAATTTAAAATTATAGAATTCTATGGCTAAGTGAGAGTGTTCAAGCATTATAAGTCCGGTTGCCTTGTTCGTTGTGTTGGCGCCTCCTAGATGGACCCAGAATGGGAACAAGAGTGCTCAAGTTTATCCCGAACACCCAGCACTCGTGGCATGAAATTTGAAGCCAATGACTTGCCATCTCTCAAATTTGATAAGCGGCCGCCTGAAGGTAATATTTTAAATTAACAAGCGTTGCTTAGCGCATATGAACAAGTTTTCAGCGTCTGAGGATAACAAATGCAAGTCTATTCAAAATTACATCTTTGGAGCACTCATCCGCTATTAGGCGGGCACCCTTGAGAGGCCCTCGTAGTACATTTGATGCGATGCTCCTTGACCTTGGTGGCCCGTCCGTCACAAGCTTCTCGCATCCAGCTTGCCCAGTGCACTTTAGCACGGGCAAGGGCCAACGGACACCTTCAATGCAGAGGCGGGCGCTTGATGACTTCAATCCGTGGACAGGCGTCCACCAGCCGCTACACTAAGCGAAGTAGCTCCGAGGCATGGCTTCTAATAGCCACGGCAGCGCTATAAGGCCCTTCATGGCCTGTTCGGCGACCTTGTGGAGCTCGACCAGCTACTTGAGCTGGTCGCTCGAGGCACCGGATGTCCGGCCTCGGCATCTTGAGACGAGAACACCTTTTCCTTGAGCTCCCCTCCTTGGCCGCGGTAGAAGCGGCGCATCGGACACACTATGGGGCAAATCTGCGAATGCTCTGGAGAGCTCCGAATCCGGGTAAGTAATAGGTAATTCACTTTCACATGCTTGCTTTGCATAAAGAATGCCTTACCCTCCGCTATCTTCTTTAATGACTCAATTTCTTGGAGGGATTTTCGGGCCTCGGCCTTAGCAGCTTTGGCACTCTCAAGAGCGAGGCAAGCTCGGACTCTCGAGTCTTGAGTCACGCTCAAACTCGTGTTTTTCATAAGAGCTTGGAGCTCTTGCCGTACCTTAGCCAGCTCGCCTCCCCTTCTCTCGCTCGGTGCGTTCATGGCCGCTTTATTTTCGACCCACGGACACGCTTCCTTGAAGTCGCCACCTCGTTCGTGGCCCTACGGTACCCATGTTATTCCTGTTATTTTTTGCAGCGAAACCTTTTTATAAGGTATTTCTTTAATAAGGTACTACTTACCTTCCTTGTCCTCGAGCTGCTTCTTGGCTTGGCGAGCTCGTTCTCGGACCGCTCGAGGTTACGCTTCAATGCATTGACCTCCATGATCGGTCGGCGGAGGTCGGCAGCGTAGCCTGCATTCCCATATTGACATACTTATGTTAGACTCCTGCGTATATCTTTTAGATCCTTAGTCCGGCTTTTCTTTCGAGCAGCGAACTAAGCATCGAGAACTCTTGTCTATCGGTAATATTTTTACATATTCTAAACTTACCTCAAAGCTTTGTTAGAAGGCTGAGTGGAGCTTGGTCAGCCCGCTCTTGGCGGACTGAACTGTCGGATCACCGCACTCATAACGGTGCGGTGCTCCTCCTCGATGGAGGCTGTCGGATCACGGGTTCGGCAGACCTTGGAATTCGAACTCTGGGGTGCACGGAGATCCAACCCTCCACCGTCTCGTTCCTCGCCGAATCGCGGGGACCTAAACTACTAACAAGAACAACACAAGAGGCATAAGATTTATACTAGTTAGGGCCACCGTTGTGGTGTAATACCCTACTCTAGTTTGTGGTGTGTGGATTGCCTCAGGGGCTGATGAAGAACGATACAGGGAAGAACAGCCTCGCGAGTCTGTTCTTGGTGGGTGTGATGAACTGCTAAGTGGTGCCCGTCGCTCTAGCTTGAGAGCAGGTTTCTCTCTCTCTCTCTCTCTCTCTCTCTCTCTCTGGATTCGAATGCTCGATCCGGCGTCCGCCGTCTCTCCCTCTCTGAGTGTGGCTACCCCTATTTATGGCGAAGGCCTGGGCCTCTTTCCAAATATTGGCGGGAAGAGGCGCCAACAATTAGCCATTTGAAGGGAACAGCGGGTACACTTATCTGACTAAAGTTGGTCCTCGCTTTGCCAAAGGCTCTGGTGATGGCCTTTGCTTGGGCTCCCGATGGCGCATTCCGGCCGTTGGGGCTGGTCTTGGTCTTGTTGCACCAAAGCGGATGCCTTTGCTTGATGCTCTTACTGCGCTTGCCCCTTTCCACCAAGAGGAAAGGAGGGGGCTGCGGGCTGGCGCCCGTGGCGCCCTTGGTGCGTCATGGCTTACGTCCACGGGCACCTCGCGAGTACCCGCCTTGAACTCTCCGTCTCCTCGTGAGCCCGGCTGAGCGAGGCCGTGCTGAGAAGCTCTTGGTCGTCCGCCTCGAGGCTTGGCCCCTCGCGAGTCTTGAGCTTGTCTTGATGAAGATGGGCTGTCTGGGCCTCCTTTGAGCCACTTGCGGCAGCATGGCGAGCAAGTCAGGGACCCCGTTCCCGAGAACACCGGTGATAGCCCGGGGCCACAGCAGCGCCCGGACTCGGCCGTGCGAGAGGCGAAAGGGCAAGTCTGAAGCATTGTGAGCCCTAACAGCATGCGGCCTTAGGCAGCGTGGCGGTTGATTGGACGTGGGTGCCTTTGCATCCCCCCGCGCCTTAGTAACCGCCCGGATTAATGAGGTCCTTGCATGCGAGTTGGGCATGATGGTGGTGATCGTGGAGGCCGGCGGTTGGCCGCCCGGCTATAAATCTGAGCAGCGGCGCCCTTCCAGCCTATCCTTTCTTGTTTCTCCTTCTCCTCCATGGCTCCACCAAGGAAGTTCTCGGCTGCGAGAGAAGGGAAGGGCGCCAGTCGAATCTTCCTCTCCTCCGCCTAAGCGTGGTCGAGTCGCCCTCGCCAAGCACCCGTGGCCTCCACGGCGGTCTCCAGTGATCGTGAGGAGGTTCTCAGCGTGTGACGGCGGCTGGCCATGGTTGGGCGTGCTCGGCCGCTCGTCCCCGAGCCGCGCCTCCACGCTCTTGAAGCGCTGCGGAGTTCTTGGTGAGGATAGAGGAGCCGTTCGGCGTCGGCTTCAGCTCCGTGCTTCCTCTGGGTGAGCTCCCAGATGGCGCCTGAGTGGCCTCGGCTCCGGCAGGCGGCTGTTGCAGCCAGGCGTCGTGGGCTTCTCTGGAGGTCTCTGCTGCGGGGAACTTGTTCTGGCCCTTGGTAGCGGGCGTTCGTCGCGTCTTGGCGTGGTCTCCGTCGCCGGTGCTCCCTGCACTTCAAGTATGATGGCGGCGCCACCCTCTACGTGAGGTGTTGGGAAAGGCGGCCGCCCGCGAAGGGTGCTGCCACGGGGCGGCGACAGCGGCCGAGACTCAGCCCGGCAGGCGGAGGGGCAACTGTGGTGGTGGCGATGCCGCGACTCCCCGCTTCACCAGCTCTTCTTGGTGGCGATTCTTCGATGGCGGCGGCCAGCCCGTCGCCTTGGCGCCTGCTTGGGGGTGGCAGCGGGTCCGCTCGTCCTGCGCCCGATGAAGCGAGATGGAGTCGGCCCTGAGCTCGGAGGTGGCTCGGGCCTCCCAAGAAGGCCGACGCAGGCGTGCTTCACCTTTGTCCTTTTCTTTCCTTTTCTCCTGCGTAAAAAGGGAACAATGTTCGGCCCCGTGGCTGTGAAGGAAATATGCCCTAGAGGCAATAATAATGTTATTATTTATTTCCTTATATCATGATAAATGTTTATTATTCATGCTAGAATTGTATTAACAGGAAACATAATACATGTGTGAATACATAAACCTCTGAGTGTCACTAGTATGCCTCTACTTGACTAGCTCGTTAATCAAAGATGGTTATGTTTCCTAACCATGAACAAGGAGTTGTTATTTGATTAACGGGATCACATCATTGGTTGAATGATCTGATTGACATGACCCATTCCATTAGCATAGCACCTGATCGTATAGTTTGTTGCTAGTGCTTTTCTTCATGACTTATACATGTTCCTATGACTATGAGATTATGCAACTCCCGTTTGCCGAGGAACACTTTGGGTGCTACCAAGCGTCCTGGCGTAAGCTGGGTGATTATAAAGGTACATTACAGGTGTCTCGAAGGTACATGTTGGGTTGGCATATTTGAGATTAGGATTTGTCCTCCGATTGTCGGAGAGGTATCTCTGGGCCCTCTCGGTAATGCACATCACATAAGCCTTGCAAGCATTGCAACTAAATGTGTTAGTTGTGAGATGATGTATTACGGAGCGAGAAAGAGACTTGCGATGCGAGATTGAACTAGGTATTGGATCGGCGATCGAATCTCGGGCAAATAACATACCGATGACAAAGGGAACAGCGTATGTTGTTATCTTGATCGACCGATAAAGATCTTCGTAGAATATGTAAGACCAATATGGGCATCCAGGTCCCGCTATTGGTTATTGACCAGAGAGGTGTCTCGGTCATGTCTACATAGTTCTCGAACCCGTAGAGTCCCTTGCAACAACGTTTCGATGGCGGTTATTATGAGTTTATATGATATTGATGTACGAAGGTTGTTGAGTCCGGATGAGATCACGGACATGGCGAGGAGTCTCGAAATGGTCGAGACATAAAGATTGATATATTGGAAGCCTATGTTTGGACTCGGAATCCTCCGGGTGAAATTGGGAATTTTGCAGATGCAGGAAGTTACGGAACCTCCGGAAGTCAATGGGCCTTGATGGGCCTTAGTGGAAAGGAGGAAGGGGCCCAAGTGCTGGCGCACCTTCCCCCTTCCCTAGTCCTATTAGGACTAGGAGAAGGGGTGGCCCCTCTCTCCCTTCCCTTGGCCAATCCTAGTTGGACTAGGATTGGGGGAGAATCCTACTCCGGTGGGAGTAGGACTCCCAGCGCAGCCCTTGGTGGGCCAGCCTCCCTTCCCTCCTTTATATCTGAGGGCAGAGGGCACCCCATGACACACAAGTTGATCATTGAGATCGTTCCTTAGCCGTGTGCGGTGCCCCTTCCACCAAACTACACCTCGAATATACCGTTGCGGAGCTTAAGTGAAACCCTGCGCGGTGGAACATCATCATCGTCCTGCCGCCGTCGTCTTGTGAAACTCTCCCTCAACACTCGGCTGGATCGGAGTTCGAGGGGCGTCATCGAGCTGAGCGTGTGCAGAACTTCGGAGGTGCCGTGCGTTCGGTACTTGGATCGGTTGGATCGGGAAGAAATCGACTACTTCCTCTACGTTGCGTCAACGCTTCCGTTGCTGGTCTCTGAGTGCGTAGACAACACTCTCATCTCGTTGCTATGCATCACCATGATCTTGCGTGATGGTAGGAAATTTTTGAAATTACTCGTTCCCCAGCGGTGGCATCGAGCCTGGTTTTATGCGTTGATGTCATGTGCGAGTAGAACACAAGTGAGTTGTGGGCGATACAAGTCATCTGCCTACCAGCATGTCATACTTTGGTTCAGCGGTATTGTGAGATGAAGCGGCCGGACCGACATTACGCGTGCGCTTCTGCGAGACTGGTTTCACCGCTCGAGCACTCGTTGCTTAAAGGTGACGGCGGTGTCTGTCTCTCTCACTTTAGTTGAATCGAGTGTGGCTCGCCGGTCCTTGAGAAGGTTAAAGCGGAGTCTATTTGGCGAAATATCGTTGTGGTTTTGATGCGTGGTAAAGCGGTTCTTGCTCAGCCCGTAGCAGCCACGTAAAATTTGCAACAACAAAGTAGAGGGCGTCTAACTTGTTTTTGCAGGGCATGTTGTGATGTGATATGGTCAAGACATGATGCTATATTTTATTGTATGAGATGATCATGTTTTGTAACGAAGTTATCGACAATGGCGGGAGCCATATGGTTGTCGCTTTATTGTATGAAATGCAAGCGCCATGTAATGCTTTACTTTATCACTAAGCGGTAGCGATAGTCGTAGAAGCATAAGATTGGCGAGGCGACAACGATGCTACGATGGAGATCAAGGTGTCGCGCGGTGGCGATGGTGATCATGGCGGTGCTTGGAGATGGAATCACAAGCACAAGATGATGATGGCCATATCATATCACTTATATTGATTGCATGTGATGTTAATCCTTTATGCATCTTATTTTGCTTTGATTGGCGGTAGCATTATAAGATGATCCCTTACTAAATTATCAAAAGTGTTCTCCTGGTATGCACCGTTGCGAAAGTTCTTCGTCTTTGAGACACCGCGTGATGATCGGGTGTGATAGGCTCTACGTTCAAATACAGCGGGTGCAAAACAGTTGCACTGCGAGAATACTCAGGTTATACTTGACGAGCTATGCATATAAGATATGACCTCGGAACACGGAGACCGAAGGTCGGCGTGAATCATATAGTAGATATGATCAACATATTGATGTTCACCATTGAAACTACTCCATCTGCGTGATGATCGGTCATGGTGTAGTTGATATGGATCACATAATCACTTAGAGAATTGAAGGATATTTTTCTAAGTGGGAGTTCTTAAGTAATATGATTAATTGAACTTTAATTTATCATGAACTTAGTCTGGTAGTATTTTGCAAATTATGTTGTAGATCAATAGCTCGCGTTGTTGCTTCCCTATGTTTTATATGTGTTCCTAGAAAATTGTATTGAAAGATGTTAGTAGCAATGATGCGGATTGGATCCGTGATCTGAGGTTTATCCTCATTGCTGCTTGAAAAATTATGTCCTTAATGCACGCTAGGTGACAGACCTATTGCAGGAGCAGATCACGGGCGTTATGAGCGTTTGGCTAGCTCAATATGGCGAATCTGAGGCGTTATGAGCGTTTGGCTAGCTCAATATGATGACTACTTGATAGTTTAGTGCACCATGTAGCGGCTTAGAATCGGGACTTCAAAGGCGTTTTGAGCGTCATGGACCATATGAGATGTTCAGGAGTTGAAGTTAATATTTCAAGCAAATACCGAGTTGAGAGATATGAAGTCTCCAACAAGTTCTATAGCTAAAAGATGGAGGAGAATCGCTCAACTAGTGAGCATGTGCTCAGATTATGCAGGTACTTCAATCGCTTGAATCAAGTGGGAGTTAATCTTCGGATAAGATAGTGATTGACAGAATTCTCTAGTCACCATCACTAAGTTAGTAGAACTTCGTGATGAACTATAATATGCAAGGGATGACAAAAGTAATTCCCAAGCTCTTCGTGATGCTAAAATCGTGAAGGTAGAAATCAAGAAAAAGCATCAAGTGTTGATGGTTGACAAGACCACTAGTCTCAAGGGAAAGGGAAAAGGGAAGAAGGGAACTTCAAAAGAGCGGCAAGCAAGTTGCTACTCGGTGAAGAAGCCCAAGTCTGGACCTAAGCTTGAGACTAAGTGCTTTTACTGCAATGGAACTGGTCCTTTGAAGCGGAACTACCCCAAGTATTTGGTGGATAAGAAGGATGGCAAAGTGAACAAGGTATATTTGATATACAGATTATTGATGTGTATTTTACTAGTGTTTATAGCAACCCCTCGGTATTTGATACTTGTTTGGTTGCTAAGAGTAGTAACTTCGAAGCAGGAGTTCGAGAATGAGCGAAACTAGTTGAAGGGAAGTGGCGATGAGTGTTGGAAGTAGTTCCAAGATTGATATGATCATCATCGCACACTCCCTATACTTTCGGGATTAGTGTTAAACCTAAATAAATGTTATTTGGCGTTTGCGTTGAGCATGAATATGATTTGATCATGTTTATTGCAATCTGGTTATTCATTTAAGTAAGAGAATAAATTGTTGTTACATTTACATGAATAAAACCTTATATGGTTACACACCCAATGAAAATGGTTCATTGGATCTCGATCATAGTGATACACATATTCATAATATTGATGCCAAAAGATGCAAAGTTAATAATGATAGTGCAACTTATTTGTGTACTTGCCGTTTAGAGTCATATTGGTGTAAAGCGCATGAAGAAACTCCATCTTGATGGATTTTGGAATCACTTGATTATGAATCACTTGATGCTTGCGAACCATGCCTTATGGGCAAGATGACTAAAGACTACGTTCTCGGAACAATGGGCGAGCAAATGACTTATTGGAA
This sequence comes from Aegilops longissima, assembly GCA_021605205.1. Taxonomy (NCBI): domain Eukaryota; kingdom Viridiplantae; phylum Streptophyta; class Magnoliopsida; order Poales; family Poaceae; genus Aegilops; species Aegilops longissima. The sequence continues at coordinate 10,943 of JAHIAM010000610.1, forward strand.
ATAATACATACTGATGTATGCGGTCCGATGAGTGTTAAAGCTCACGGCAAGTATCGTTATTTTCGACCTTCACAAGATGATTTGAGCAGATATGGGTATATCTACTTGATGAAACATAAGTCTGAAATAGTTGAAAGGTTCAAAGAATTTCAGAGTGAAGTGGAAAATCATCGTAACAAGAAAATAAAGTTTCTGCGATCGATCGTGGAGATGAATATTTGAGATTCTGAGTTTGGTCTTCAATGAAAACAATGTGGAATAGTTTCACAGCTCACGCCACGGAACACCACAGCGTTATGGTGTGTCGAGCGTCGTAACCGTACTTTATTATGATATAGTGCGATCTATGATGTATCTTACCGATTTACCACTATCGTTTTGGGGTTATGCATTAGAGACAGCTGCATTCACGTTTAATAGGGCAACCATCTAAATCCGTTGAGATGACACCGTATGAACTATGGTTTAGCGATAAACCTAAGTATCGTTTCTTAAAATTTGGAGTTGTGATGCTTATGTGAAAAGGTTTTCACTGATAAGCTCGAACCCAAATCGGAGAATCGTCTTCATAGAATACCCAAAAGAAAATATTGGGTACACCTTCTATCACAGATCCGAAGGCAAGTTTTTTGCTAAGATGGATCCTTTCTAGAAGAAGTTTCTCTCGAAAGAAGTGAGTGGGAGGAAAGTAGAACTTGATGAGGTAATTGTACCTTCTCCCTTATTGGAAAGTAGTTCATCACAGGAATCAGTTCGATGATTCCTACACCAATTAGTGAGGAAGTTAATGATGATGATCATGAAACTTCAGATCAAGTTGCTACTAAAACCTCGTGGGTCTTCGAGTAAGATCCGCACGAGTGATGCGGTAATCTTATTCTAGAAGTCATGTTACTAGACCATGATGAACCTACGAACTATGAGGAAGCGATGATGAGCCAGATTCATGAAATGGTTTGAGACCATGAAATCTGAGATGGGATCCATATATGAGAACAAAGTGTGGACTTTGATGGAGTTGCCCGATGATCGGCAAGCCATATTATATAAATGGATCTTCAAGAGGAAGGCGGATCTTGATAGTAGTGTTACTATCTACAAAGCTCGACTTGTCGCGAAAGGTTTTCGACAAGTTCAAGGTGTTGACTACAATGAGATTTTCTCAAGCGTGTAGCGATGCTTATATCTGTCCGAATCATGTTAGCAATTGCCACATTTTATGAAATCGGCAAATGGATGTCAAAACTACATTCTTTAATGGATTTATTAAAGAAGAGTTGTATATGATGCAACGAGAAGGTTTTGTCAATCCTAAAGGAGCTAACAAAATGTGCAAGCTCAGCGATCCATCTATGGACTGGTGCAAGCATCTCGGAGTTGGAATAAGCGCTTTGATAGTGTGATCAAAGCATATAGTTTTATCTGAGACTTGCGGTGAAGCTTTGTATTTACAAGAAAGTGAGTGGGAGCACTACAGCATTTACGATAAGTATATGTGAATGACATATTGTTGATCGGAAATAATGTAGAATTATTACGCAAAGCATAAAGGAGTATTTGAAAGAGTTTTTCAAAGAAAGACCTCGGTGAAGCTACTTACATATTGAGCATCAAGATCTATAGAGATAGATCAAGGCGGCTTGATAAGTTTTCAATGAATACATACCTTGACAAGATTTTGAAGTAGTTCAAAATGGAACAGTCAAAGAAAGAGTTCTTGCACTGTGTTACAAGGTGTGAGATTGAGTAAGACTCAAAACCCGACCACGGCGAGAAGATAGAAAGAGAATGAAAGTCATTCCCTATGCATCAGCCATAGGTTCTATAAAGTATGTCATGCTGTATACAGATCTATTGCATACCCTACCACTAAGATTGGCAAGGGAGTGCAATAGAGATCTAGGAAGTAGATCAATGGACAGCGGTCAAAATTATCCTTAGTAGAATAAGGATATGTTTCTCGATTATGGAAGTGAAAAAGGTTAGGTAAGTAAAGGTTACGTCGATGCAAGTTTTAACACTAATCTAGATGACTCGAGTCTCAATCTAGATACATATTGAAAGTGGGAGCAATTAGCTAGAGTAGCTCCGTGCGAGCATTGTAGACATAGAAATTTGCAAAATACTTACGGCTCTGAATGTAGCAGACCCGTTGACTAAAATTATCTCACAAGCAAAACATGATCACACCTTAGTACTCTTTGGGTGTTAATCACATAGCGATGTGAACTAGATTCTGACTCTAGTAAACCCTTTGGGTGTTGGTCACATAATGATGTGAACTATGGGTGTTAATCACATATAGAGATGTGAATATTTGTGAACTAGATTATTGACTCTAGTGCAAGTGGGAGGCTGAAGGAAATATGCCTAGAGGCAATAATAATGTTATTATTTATTTCCTTATATCATGATAAATGTTTATTATTCATGCTAGAATTGTATTAACGGAAACATAATACATGTGTGAATACATAAACCTCTGAGTGTCACTAGTATGCCTCTACTTGACTAGCTCGTTAATCAAAGATGGTTATGTTTCCTAACCATGAACAAGGAGTTGTTATTTGATTAACGGGATCACATCATTAGTTGAATGATCGATTGACATGACCCATTCCATTAGCATAGCTTTTGATCGTATAGTTTGTTGCTAGTGCTTTTCTTCATGACTTATACATGTTCCTATGACTATGAGATTATGCAACTCCGTTTGCCGAGGAACACTTTGGGTGCTACCAAGCGTCTGGCGTGCTGGGTGATTATAAAGGTACATTACAGGTGTCTCGAAGGTACACGTTGGGTTGGCATATTTGAGATTAGGATTTGTCCTCCGATTGTCGGAGAGGTATCTCTGGGCCCTCTCGGTAATGCACATCACATAAGCCTTGCAAGCATTGCAACTAAATGTGTTAGTTGTGAGATGATGTATTACGGAGCGAGAAAAGAGACTTGCCGATGTGAGATTGAACTAGGTATTGGATGCAAGCGATCGAATCTCGGGCAAATAACTATACCGATGACAAAGGAACAACGTATGTTGTTATCTTGATCGACCGATAAAGATCTTCGTAGAATATGTAGGAGCCAATATGGGCATCCAGGTCCGCTATTGGTTATTGACCAGAGAGGTGTCTCGGTCATGTCTACATAGTTCTCGAACCCGTAGAATCCCTTGCAACAACGTTTCGATGGCGGTTATTATGAGTTTATATGATATTGATGTACGAAGGTTGTTGAGTCCGGATGAGATCACGGACATGACGAGTCTCGAAATGGTCGAGACATAAAGATTGATATATTGGAAGCCTATGTTTGGACTCGGAATCACTCCGGGTGAAATTGGGAATTTTGCAGATGCAGGGAAGTTACGGAACCTCCGGGGGTCAATGGGCCTTGATGGGCCTTAGTGGAAAGGAGGAAAGGGGCCCAAGTGCTGGCGCACCTTCCCCCTTCCTAGTCCTATTAGGACTAGGAGAAGGGGTGGCGCTCTCTCCCTTCCCTTGGCCAATCCTAGTTGGACTAGGATTGGGGGAGAATCCTACTCGGTGGGAGTAGGACTCCCGGCGCAGCCCTTGGTGGCAGCCAGCCCTCCCTTCCCTCCTTTATATCTGAGGCGGAGGGCACCCCATGACACACAAGTTGATCATTGAGATCGTTCCTTAGCCGTGTGCGGTGCCCCTTCCACCAAACTACACCTCGAATATACCGTTGCGGAGCTTAAGTGAAAGCCTGCGCGGTGGAACATCATCATCGTCCTGCGCCGTCGTCTTGTGAAACTCTCCCTCAACACTTTCGGCTGGATCGGAGTTGAGGGGCGTCATCGAGCTGAGCGTGTGCAGAACTTCGGAGGTGCCGTCGTTCGGTACTTGGATCGGTTGGATCGGGAAGAAATGCGACTACTTCCTCTCGTTGCGTCAGCGCTTCCGTTGCTGGTCTCTGAGTGCGTAGACAACACTCTCATCTCGTTGCTATGCATCACCATGATCTTGCGTGATCGTGGGAAAATTTTTGAAATTACTCGTTACCCAACAGGCTGCGTGTTTAGGGCAGCGCCGTTAATTAATGTACCACTTTTGTTATCTGTTATTGTTCCCTTACATGCGTGCGCTCATTACATAGCGAACCCGATCGTGGCGGCGTGGGCGGCCGACCCTAACCCGTGTCGCGTTGTGCTGCCCGTGAGGTATGGTCAGGAGGGTTCTCGGCCGTGGACCAGGGCCATGAAACTTGGCGATAAGGTAGGAACACCGCGGGGCTCCCGAGGCTTCGCCTCGCGAGCCCAGCTAAAAGCGAGGCGGGGAGGCGAAAAAGATCGGAGGACCACGGAGCAGAAGCAGGCGATAGTTTGATAAAAACTTCAAATGGAATAACCAGTCAAGCTGCGAAAGCAAATGGAAAAGCCGCGTCCTGCACCTAGTCTAGTCTTGGGCGTCTTCTCACCGGTAGCGGAGCTAAGTGCTGCTCTTGGGCGTGGGAGGGAGCCCGGGGCTGAGGCGGCACCCCTGAGACTCAGGCGTGTACAGCCCCACTCATTGTAGCGTGAGAATGTCACAGGCGGCGAGCTTCACGAGGCCTTGGGCCTTCTTCACAGGCTCGGGCCTTTCCTATAGTAGGCAAGCTTCACGGCGTTAGCCCTCTTCACAGAGCTCTGGGCCTTTTCCAAAGGGCGAACTTCACGAGGCATTCGCCTTCTTCACGAGCTCTGGGCCTTTTCCAAAAGATGCACTTCACGGGCATTAGCCTTCTTCACGAGCTCTGGGCCTTTTCCAAAGATGCACTTCACGGGCATTCGCCTTCTTCACGAGCTTTGGGCCTTTTCCAAAAGATGCACTTCACAGGCATTACGCCTTCTTCACGAGCTCTGGGCCTTTCGGTAGAACCTCCGGAGTCTTTGGATGTTCCACGTGTTTTGTATAGGTACTCCCTCTTGCGTCTCCAAGCGCGCGGGCGAACTGGAAACATGAACAACCTTGAATGGGCCCTCCCACATGGGAAGAGCTTATCAGATCCCTCCACAGAAGGACCGTCGAACACTGAGGTCTCCTACCTCGAGAGTTACAGGCGGATGTTGCGGCGGTGGTATCGCGGAGTGCTGCTGGTACCTTGCGCTCATGAGCAGCTTCCGACGGCGTTCCTCCCCGGCACAAGAGCCGTCCCCGCATGGCGTCTGCTGCGTTTCGCCGAGCGCCGGGACCCGCGGATCGGCCTTGACCTCGTGAGGAGGGCGCTTGGCTCCGTGGACCGGAAGAAGGGGTCTCTCGGTTGGCTTGAGTCGCGGTTATGCGGATGGACCCACGGCACGGAGGAGCTCGTCGTACCAGCCTACGCCACAGGCTTCGGCTTCTTCTTGAGCGTCCTGGTCTTGAGGCCTCTCGGGACCTCTGCATTAGCCCCTCGGCTGTCCATTGCTGCGAAGTGCGCCACCGGCGTAGCATATCTGCGTTCAAGGTTAGCGCCATACGTTTTAAAAGGTTCTTGGTGAACGCGAACCATTGTCGGTGATGATGCGGTTCGGCACTCGAACCGGCTCACGATGCCCTTGATGAACTTGACCCGAGAACCGGTAGGGGATGGCGGCGGACGGCCTCGACTTGACCCACTTGGTGAATTTGTCCATGGCGGCGTAGAGGTAGTGATAGCCCCTGGCGCCCGAGGAAAGGGCCGAATGTCCAGCCCAGACGCGAATGGCCAAGTGGGGAATGGTTTGCAGGCCTCCTGGCTGGTGGTGGATCTGCTTGGCATGGAGTTAGCACAGCTTCGCAAACCTTCACGAGGTTGATGGTGTCATTGGTAGCGGTGGGCCAATAAAACGCTGCTGAAACGCCTTCCGACAAGGGTCCGTGACGATGAATGGTGCCCACAATCTCCGCCATGTATATCTGCCAATAATTCCTTCCCTGTTCCTGGTGATGCGGCGCGAGGATCGTCGTTTAGTCGTCTCGGTAAAGCTCTCCATCCATGATCTTTGTATCGTGGCTTGCCGCGCCACCGCTCTGCCTCCTCCTCCTTCTCTGGCAAAGTCCCGCGTTAAGTAGATCTTGAGCTCCGTGATCCAGCACTCCTCTTGAGGTTCCATTGTTAGGAGCAGGCGTGCTCGAGGCGAACCCGCAGTGGGGCTCCAGGTGGAGGTGAGGAGCTCCTCGAGCTGTGCCGTGCTTGATAACTGTGGCAGGGCTGAGGGCTTGAGAGTCGTTCCTCAAGACACCCGGCTCTGGGGTAACCTCCTGGAGGATCGTTTGGCAATGTCGTCGGCCTCTTGATTGGTGCCCTTGGGGCACGTGCTGCAGCTCAACCCCAGAACTATTCCTCCATCCTGCGGACCTCCATAAGGTAGGCCTCCATGTGTTCATCCCTTGGCTCGTACACCTTGTTGGAGAAATTGACAAGGAGCTGCGAATCGCCCTTGATGGTAGGCGCTTTACCCCGGGGCAGCGGCAGCCTCCAGACCTGCTATCGGCCCCTCGTATACGCTATATTGTTGGAGTCCTTCTCGCCATGTTGGAAAGCAGAGCTGCGGCATAGTAGAGCTTGTCTGAGAGGGGATATGAGTCTTGCCATAGCCCGGCACCTGTCGGAGAGCAGCTCCGTCCGAAGTACATGACCCAACCTTGGCCCGCTCCCGGGGAGAGGACCGATCCTCGCCGGCCACGAGGCCGGTGCTCCTGTCCATTCGACCCACGAAATCTGCAGTGTGGCCCCTTGATGACTCTGGTCGTCTTGAACTCGAGCTGGAATGCTTGTAGCTCAATGTTCCACTCGGTGACCCTTCTGCCGAGTTGGGGCTCTGAGCACCCTCTCCGAGGGTATGCGAGACAACCTTGATTGGATGACCACGGAAGTAGTGTGCAGCTTGCGAAGCCACTAGGAGTGCGGGAGGAGCTTCTACGGCATGGGGTACCGTGCCCTCGCATCCGTGTGCAGTCTTGATGAAGTACACAGGTGCTCGGCGAGGTTAAGGCGTTGGTGCTGGTGGCGTCCTCCGAGCGGTGGTGCCTCTGGCGTCGGCGCCTCCGGGCTGGAGTGCTTAGACGGGAGGTCCCCCGCCCTTAGTGCGCTCTGCTGTGGTGATCTTCCTCCATTGCGGTCTTGACTTACGCTAGTTCCTTGATTCGGTCATGCATTAGCCGGGTGGCCGCCGTGGTCTTGGCTTTGCGCTCCTCCCTAACAGCCACTAGAGCAGCGCTAGCGAGTAAGGAGTGGCGGCGGTAAGTACCAAGGGCTCCTGAGTGCGGGGTCACCATCAACGTGGGGCTGGTCGGTACCTCTTGAGGTCTTAAGCAGCAGTGGCCTCTTGATCCACTCGAAGGGCCCTTTTTCTTCATCGGTGGAAGAAAGGCAGCGCCCGCTCCCCAATCGGGAGATGAAACAGCCAGCGCCGTTACCGTCTGTGAGCTTCGCATCTCCACGAGGGTCTTGGCGGACTCATGTCTTCCACCGCCTTGACCTTTTAGGTTGGCCTCGATGCCTCGGTGGGACACGAGAAAACCAAGGAGCTTGCTGAGGAACTCAAACACACACTTCTCTGGGTTGAGTCGCGGGCTCACTGCGTTGAGGCTCGCGAAGGTTTCTTCCAGGTCTTGTATCAAGGTCTTGGCCTCGCGAGACTTCACCACGATGTCGTCGACGTATGCCTCCACATTCTTCCCGAGCTGCGGGCCCAAGGTGATGTGCATGAGCCGCTGGAAGGTTGCCCCTGCGTTGCGCAACCCAAATGGCATGCAGGTATAGCAGTATACTCCGCATGGGGTCAGGAAGGCCGTCTTCCCCACGTCTTCCACTGCCATCTTGATTTGGTGATACCGAAAAGCGTCCAGAAGCACAATAGGTCACACTCGGCGGTGGAATCGGCGATCACAGTCGATCTTGAGGAGTGGAAATGGATCTGTGGGCATGCTTTGTTGAGGTTGGTGAAATCGACACACATGCGCTCCTTTCCTCCTTCTTGGCACCACCAGGGGTTGGCCAACCAATCTGGTGTCGGACCTCGCGGATAACCCCATGACCTCTAGCTTGCGGGTCTCTTGGACAATGTAGGCCTGCTTTTGGTGGACTGCCTCCTCGCTTTACGCTTCCTTTGGATGCGTTGGGGCACACGTTGAGGTGGTGCTCGATCACGCCCCGTGGAATCCCAGCCAGCTGATCGGGCTCCCAGGCGAACACCTTCTTGTTCGCACGGAGGAACTTGACAAGGGCTTCCTCCTGCTCGGGCTCGAGGTTGGCGCCTATGGTGAAGGTGGCGTTTGTGGACCCGTCCTCATTGATGGGTATCTGCTTGGTCTCCGCCTTGTCTTGGGTGAACAACTGCTTCTTCTTGGTCGGCGCAGCCCCCTTGGGCTTGGGGGCTTCCGCATCGGCGGGCTGTGCTGCGGCCGCCGTCCTGAGAGTGAGCCTGAGTGCTCGCAGCGCACCCTCGGTCTCCCCGGGCATGGTGAGGACGCCACTGCTCCCCGGCATCTTCATGAGGTTGTACCCTGGGTGGGTTGCGGCCATGAATTTGGCCAATGCCGGATTGCCGAGGTTGGCGTTGTAGGGGAGGCCGATGGGGGCGATGTCGAAGTCGACCAATTCCGTGCGGAAGCTGTCGTAGGTGCCGAAGGTCACCGGAAGCCGGATTTTCCCCAAGGAGCTGGATGACCCTCCTCCTCGCCCGAAAAAAGGCCGGCTGGGCAGCGATGCGCCCCAGGTATCTGAGAGGAGATTGAAGGCCTCGACCGAGAGTACATTGAGGTCGGCGCCGTCGTCGATGAGGTCTGGTGACAGCGACTGGCGAGATGATAGGTGTCGCGAGCAGCGGGGCAGCGCCCGAGCGGCTGAGTTGGCGGGGTGGTCTTGAAGTCGAAGGTCAGCCGGCCGGCGACCCCGTCCGGCCGAGGCCCCCTGCCCGCGTGGGCGGCGCCGACCGGTGACGAATGTCTTGACATGGCGGTGGAGGCGGCGCTGCGAGCCGCCGAGGAGGCGCGGCAGTGGAGAAGCCGGCGGCGGGCGACCAGGGAGCAGCGGCCTCCCCATGGTCGTCGGGGCCTTGCGGTGCGGTGCTGCCCGTCCCCCCGAGCCGATGGCGGTGTTTGGCGGTGGCGGGGAATAGCGAGGCGCCCGTGGCAGGGAAGCGGCCAGGCGGCGTGGGAGGTGAGGCGGCTCGGCGCTCGGTGCGGAGCCAGCGGCGTCGGACATGGTTGCGGTGGCGAGGGAAAAGCGAGCGGCGAAGGCAGATTCGGCGCACCTACAGCGCGCCAAATGTCGGATCACGGGTTCAGGCAGACCCTTAAAGTTCGAACTACAGGAGTGCGCGCGGAGATCCAACCCTCCACCGTCTCATTCCTCGCCCGAATCGCGGGGACCTAAACTACTAACAAGAACAACACAAGAGCATAAGATTTATACTAGTTCGGGCCACCGTTGTGGTGTAATACCCTACTCTAGTTTGTGGTGTGTGGATTGCCTCTGGGGCTGATGAAGAAGCGTCTGAGGGAAGAACAGCCTCGCGGTGCATTCTTGGTGGGTGTGATGAACTGCTAAGTGGTGCCCCGTCGCTCTAGCTTGAGGAACAGGTTTCTCTCTCTCTCTGGATTCCGAATGCTCGATCCGGTCGTCCTTCGTCTCTCCCACTCTCTGAGTGTGGCTACCCCTATTTATAAGCGAAGGCCTGGGCCTCTTCCCAAATATTGGCGGGAAGGCGCCAACAATTAGCCATTTGAAGGGAACAGCGGGTACACTTATCTGACTAAAGTTGGTCCTCGCATGCCAAAGGCTCTGGTGATAGCCTTTGCTTGGGCTCCACGATGGCTGCATTCCAGCCGTTGGGGCTGGTCTTGGTCTTGTTGCACGAAGCGGATGCCTTTGCTTGATGCTCTTACTGCGCTTGCCCCTTTGCACAAAGAGGAAAGGAGGGGCTGGGCGGGCTAGCGCCCGTGGCGCCCTTAGTGCGTCATGGCTTACGTCACGGGCACCTCGCGAGTACCCGCCTTGAACTCTCCGCCTCCTCGTGAGCCAGCTGTGAGGCCGTGCTGAGAAGCTCTTGGTGCGTCCGCCCAGCAATCTCAGCCCCTCGCGAGGTCTTGAGCTTGTCTTGATGAAGATGGGCCGTCTGGGCCTCCTTTGAGCCACGCCCGGGCGCGAGGCGAGCAAGTCAGGGACCCCATTCCCGGAAGCGCCAGGCAGGCTGTTGGCGCCTCGATGGCTATCCGGTGCCTCCGGTTGGACGAGAGGACACGGCGTCTTACCCTTCTTGTGAAGGACGCTTGCGGACTCGGAACCGCTGAAGGTTCGGCATGGAGTCGGACAAGGTGAGCTTAAACCCCAGGGGTCTTGCCCCAGCGCCCGAGGTCGGGAGGTTGCCTTGTGGCACCTCTGCGCTACCTCCTCTTGACCAAGCCCCCTTGGGGCCCCACCGTGGCGTCATCCGCGGCGTGGGCGAGGCGGTCGGGCGAAGTACTCTCCATTTCCGGCGAGCCGAGGACCCGCTTCGATGAATCGGCGAACTTCGCCCTTAGGCGAGCTGCATGGTTGTTGACGTTAGAGAACACTCTGCAATAATAAAAGCCATGGGTATCCGGACACTTACGATCTCGCGAGGGCTTGGCCCTTGTAGGCCAATCCTTCTCGTAAATCGTCGGCGTTGGCGGAGAAGTCCGGAGGAAGGTTCTTCCTTCTTGGACCCTCCGGCCTCCCAAGTTGGGGTGGCCTTCCTTTTCCTCTCCTCCCGCGTCGGGCAGCACATGCTGCGATGTCGCGGACAAATATCCGGCCTCCCGATCTTGTGATGTGCCCCTCCGTGGCGGAGGAGGCCATCCACCTGCCTCCGCTCGACATGGCTGGAGAAGGTTGAGGTGGGATGTGCGGACTTAGGCGCTGAAGCTTCGAGTCTTGTGAAATGGATGAGCAAAGGAGGAAGAAGGCGTGGGTGAAAAGGTGGATCCTTATCCCTTATATGGACGGACGAGTTATCGTCCCCCACCGGCTGGTAAAACTTTCTTATCCCCAAGCGCCGTAATCAATGGCGGATGGGTTCTACATCCGTATTGATGAGAATCCCGGAATAAGGGGCACGATCTATGCTTTGACAAGGCGTGCCAAGAAACGCCTCGCTAAGCGCTAAGGTGGAGCGGTAAAAGCGATTCATATAATGGCACGGCCGTGGTGTGATGTCACGCGCGGAATCGTCAGCAGATCGTGCAAGGTTATTCTCTCTATGGTGGTATGTGGAACTTGTTTTGCATAGCGGACACTATCCTTGTGTTCAAAACCTTACATGAAGTATTGGAGGAGGAACCGCCTCATAATGCGAAGACAATCAACGCGCGGACTCATCATCATTGAAGCCTGGTTGAGGGACTCTTGAGGAGTCCGGACTAGGGGTGTCGGATAGCGGACTATCATCATGGGCGGACTCCAAGACTATGAAGATACAAGATTGAAGACTTTGTCCGTGTCGGATGGGACTTTCCTTGGCGTGGAAGGCAAGCTTGGCGTCTGGATATGTAGATCTCCTACCATTGTAACCGACTACTGTGTAACCCTAACCTATCCGGTGTCTATATAAAGCTGGAGGTTTTAGTCCGTGGGGACGAACAACAATCATACCATAGGCTAGCTTCTAGGGTTTAGCCTCCTTGATCTCATGGTAGATCTACTCTTGTACTATCAAATCATCAATATTAATCAAGCGGGGTAGGGTATTACCTCCATCGAGAGGGCATGAACACAGGTAAAACAGCATGTCCCTTGTCTCCTGTTACCATCCACCTAGGCGCATAGTTCGGGACCCCCTACCCGAGATCCGCCGGTTTTGACACCGACAGTCTTCGTTCATAACGATCATCTCTACTCCTCTCTCTTGGCGGTGATTCTTCTCTTCTTTTGTAGGGTGCTGTACACTCATTGTAGTAGTGTCCGGGTCTCCCACAATTGTAGCAATTGCGCTCTCGACTAGAAGATCTCTTGTCATTGTAAGACCTTGACTTGGAGCTTCTTTCTTTGCTTCTACTTTTGTAGAATTTGTTGAAGTTCTTCACCATTAAGCTTAATTCTTCATTGAAGGTTGGTTTCTCACTTGATGAGGCGGGGCTTCACTTGAGGCTTTATAAGCACCACTTGACTTGTTGTGAAGTTCCTCCTTATCCTTGGTGACATCTCATGAGCAACAATCCTTCCAATGACTTCCGTTAACGAGATCTTTGTAGTTTGGCATCATTTGGATTAATGTACTGCAGTATCATAATTTCCATCCAATGCTCTTAGGATTTTCGTGATGATGAATTTGTCGGTCGTCTCTTCACTCCCTAAGCGGGAATCTCATTTGTGATAAGAGCAAGCCTAGAGTACATTTCAGCGACACCTTCACCATCCTTCATTTGAACTTGTCAAGCTGACTTTGGAGCACATCAACTTGGATTCCTTGCCGGACTCGGTACCTTCATGCATATCAATCAAAGTATCCCAAATTTCCTTTGCATTCTCAAGGCGGCTGATTTTGTTGAATTCTTGAGGCACAATCCGTTGAAGATGATGTCACATGCTTGGCGTTGTATTGCAGCATCTTCAATTCTTCTCATTAGCTTCACGGTTCGGTTCTCTCCCATCAAAGAATTCACCTTGCAAGCCAATACAAATAATTGCCCAAGCGGCGGGTGAGGAGTCCTGGATTAGGGGGTGTCGGATAGCGGACTACCATCATCAGCCGAACTATCATTTGCGGACTATCATCATCGACCGGACTCCAAGACTATGAAGATAGAAGATTGAAGACTTCCCCGTGTCGGATGGGACTTTCCTTGGCGTGGAAGGCAAGCTTGGCGTCTGGATATGTAGATCTCCTACCATTGTAACCGAATCTATGTAACCCTAGCCCTCTCCGATGTCTATATAAACGGATGGCTTTAGTCCGTAGGACAACAATCACCAACAACCCTTATAATCATACCATAGGCTAGCTTCTAGGGTTTAGCCTCCTTGATCTCGTGGTAGATCTACTTTTGTAAACATCCACAATATCAATATCAATCAAGCGGGACATAGGGTTTTACCTCCATCAAGAGGGCCGAACACAGGTAAACATCGTGTCCTTGTCTCCTGTTACCATCCGCCTAGATGCGATTAGGGACCCCCTACCGAGATCCGCGGTTTGACACCGACATTGGTGCTTTCATTGAGAGTTCCTACGTATGCGTCACCGATAAGGCTTGATGGCCTCTTCAATCAACAACAGCGCAGTCTGGGTGAGACCTTTCTCCCGGACAGATCTTCGTATTGGCGGCCCGTCTTCGCTGCGGGCCAACTCCTTGGCTATCTGGAGCAGATCGAAAGCTCGCCCCTGGCCGTCGAGTCAGGTTTGAAACCTAAACTTCACGGCCGATATCGCGGGGACTTGATCCTCGATGGATCCGAGCCACAGCGGCAGCCGCGCTATCCACGATGGGCATGACCTAACTCTGCGCGGACAGCACCTTGGAGGCCGCACCGGATCGCTCCGACTCATAGTCGGGCCGATCGCTCGAATCGAGGGCGGATGGCTGGTCCGTCCGCCGCCGCCGTCGTGCCATCCTCTCAGCCTCCTGCGCCCGTGCCGGTCCCGTCCATCCGGCCCCTCGTCCCTCGGTAGCTCCTCGGTCGCCCGCCTCCATTCGCCGACCCCAGCGGCTGCATCACGCCGAGCCCCTGCCGCTCGCCCGGCGGCGTCGTCGGCGACTAGCGAATAACAGCGCCTCCCTGCGCCAAGTCCGGCCGCCCGTGCCGCTGTTTCCCGTCGGCCATAGCCATGCCTTGGACCTCTGCACCCTCTCGGGCGAGCTCGTCCCCTTGGCGCCAAGCACCTCTCCGCCGACCCCGCGCCATCGCGAGAACTCCACCGTTGTCCGCCCGGTGCAGCGGCGCCCTGCGAGTACTTCCCAACATCCATGACCACCACCGCCGCCTCCTTGCTGGCATCCGAGGCCCTTGTGTTGTTTTGTGTTGGATCGTCAAAACTGGCAAGATCGACTCGGGGCGCCAAGTACCTCTACCGTCGTCTCGGAAGCGCCAAAGTACCTCTCGTGCGAGACTTCGCCAAGTACTTGACCGGATCGCCAAGTTTGATTATGAGCGGTTGCCGTCCGACCGGTATTGAACCTCAAGCGCCAAGTTCCACTACCGATGAGCGTTTTGGAATCGGCAAGTACCCGACTTCGACCGATGCCCGAGGACACGAGTTCGACTACACCGGTGATGCATTAAGTACCTCTACCGTCGACCCGTGGGCGTCAAGTTCATCTCTGAAAATGAGTACAACTACCGTTGACATGCTTTTCGCCAAGTACCTCTCGGACCCGACAAGTACCCCAACAATGTGTGTACCACTCGCCGAGTTCCACTACAAGATGTCGACTACCATCGGCGAGATCGCAAGTACCGACAACCCGAAGGATTCGGACCCGTCAAGTACCTCTTGACGAGCGTGAACCACTACTTCCCTCTGAAGCGCGAACCGTCCCGTTTGAGCGATCCGAAGGTATAACCCGAGGCGACCGCGAGGAGATGCCCTTGCATGTATGAGATGCGCGATATGTTTGCACCGTGTCGAATTGTCCTTGCGATGCCCCTCTTTTGCCATGCCACCGTTCGTGGGAACCCGTGTCGGGATCACCCACCATCTTGCATGACTCGCTCCGTCCACACTTTCCTTTGCACCGATATCTCAATCGGTGATCGGAACGGAATGTTGCCGTGGCACCATTTCCGTTATCGTTGCCGTGGCACCCTTTTCGTTCCATACGACGACTAATGCTTCTTAATGCTCTTGTCAACAATTTCTTAATATTGCATAAAACTTGCACATGTCATCCGCATCATGATAACAACATTTAAATGTTTATAATTGTTGTTTGCATTAATTTGCTTAAATGCCATGTTAAAATGATTTATTTCATAACTAAATAACCGTAGCTTCAGTTTAAATAAATTATATATGTAAATGGGGTAGAAAAATGCCTAGTTTAACATGGTAGCATTACTTTGCATGTTTAACAACTCTAAAATATGCTTTAGGTCAGATCAGTTCCGAATCCATAATTTGCATATGGGGATTTTCGGAATTGTTGATTCGTTGTTTCGGCCTCATTTAAACTTGCCTAGATAGGTAGTTTCATTCGCTTCACCTCTTGCCATGTTTAATAACATTTAATATTGTTTGGTAACATAACGAGATCAAACTAAATAAGTGATGTGGTGTTTTGTCAATATGCAACCCGTTGCATATTGAGCTCCACTAACTTGTAGTTTTGTTTGTGCATGTTGCCATGCCATGCATATTTAAACGGACATGCATCATACTTGTTTGTGCATCATGACATGTTTATGTGATGGTTGTTTACTATGTTGTTTGTTTGTTTCGGTTTGCTTTTCTCGTTAACCGGTTCCGTTCCGGAGTTGTGAGGATTCGTTCGACTACGTCCGTTTGTCTTCTTCATGGACTTGATCTTCTTCCTTGCGGGATTTCAGGCAAGATGACCATACCCTCGAAATCACTTCTATCTTTGCTTGCTAGATGCTCGCTCTTTTGCTATGCCTATGCTACGATGCCTATCACTTGCTTATCATGCCTCCCATATTGCCATGTCAAGCCCCTAACCATCCTTTCCTAGCAAACCGTTGTTTGGCTATGTTACCGCTTTGCTCAGCCCCTCTTATAGCGTTGTTAGTTGCAGATGAAGATGAAGTTTGTTCCTTGTTGGAACATGGAGATGTTGTTCCTTGTTGGAACATGTTTACTTGTTGGGATATCACAATATTTCTTATTTAATTAATGCATCTATATATTTGGTAAAGGGTGGAAGGCTCGGCCTTATGCACAGTGTTTTGTTCCTCTTGCCGCCTAGTTTCCGTCATACGGTGTTATGTTCCCGGATTTTGCGTCCCTAAGCGGTCGGGTGATTTATGGGACCCCTTGACAGATTCGCTTTGAATAAGACTTTTCGGCAAGGCCCAACATTGGTTTTACCATTTGCCTCACCTATGCCCTTTTCCCTTGGGTTTCCGGGCGAGGGTCATCTTTATTAAGCCCCGGGCGGTTCTCCTTTGAGTGCTGGTCCAAACCGGCGATGTCCGGCGCCCCACAGGCAATCGGGGTTTATGCCAACCCGGCGTCTTGCTCATCCGGTGTGCCCTGAGACGAGATATGTGCAGCTCCTATCAGGGTTGTCGGCACATCCGGTGGCTTTGCTGGTCTTGTTTTATTCTTTGTCGAAATGTCTTGTAGCCAGGATTCGAGACTGATCGGGTCTTCCGGGAGAAGGAATATCCTTCGTTGATCGTGAGAGCTTATCATGGGCTAAGTTGGGACACCCTGCGGGGTTTGAACTTTCGAAAGCCGTGCCCGCGGTTATGTGGCAGATGGGAATTTGTTAATGTCGGTTGTAGAAAACCGAAGTTGATCTTAATTAAAATACACCAACGGCGTGTGTAACCGTGATGGTCTCTTCTCGTGAGTCCGGGAAGTGAACTGATGTTGGAGTTATGTTTGGCGTAAGTAGTTTCAGGATCACTTCTTGATCATAGTTGTTCGACCGTGCTTTGCTTCTCTTCTCGCTCTCTTTTGCGTATGTTAGCCACCATATATGCTGAGTCGCTTGCTGCAGCTCCACCTCACAACCCTGTCCTACCTTTAAGCTTAAATAGTCTTGATCTGCGGGTGTGAGATTGCTGAGTCCCGTGACTCACGATTACTTCAAAACCAGTTTGTAGGTGCCGATGAAACCGTGCAGGTGGCCACCCGAGCTCAAGGAGGAGCTCGATGAAGATCTTGTTCTTTGTGTTGTTTCGTTTGATTGATCGATAGTGGAGCCAGTTGGGACGATCGGGGATCTGTGTAGCATTTGGGGTAGTCTTCTTTTATTTTGGTTCCGTAGTCGGACCTTGATTGTACTGTGCGATGTAATGCTTTACTCATGTATTGTGTGAAGTGGCGATTGTAAGCCAACTATGTATCTCTTTCCTTATGTATTACATGGGTTGTGTGAAGATTACCTCACTTGCGACATTGCTTTCAATGCGGTTATGCCTCTAAGTCGTGCTTGACCGTGGGAGATATAGCCGCATCGAGGCGATACAAGTTGGTAATCGAGCCTTCCCGACTTAGGAGCCCCTACTTGATTGTTTCTTTGGCGTTGTTGAGTCTAGAGCGGAAAATGTTTTGAGTCTTAGGATTATATATATCGGAGTAGGATTCTTTTTACTCCTCGGTCCTTAAATCGCTCTGGTGAGGTATCTGGCGTAGAGTTTTGACTTTTCTCTCCTCAAATTTCACTAAAAAATTTTAGGATCAGCGGGTATCTTGGAATCGTTCGATGGTTTTGTGGCGAGGACATTGTTCTTGGTGCCTCGACATTTAGGGGTTGTGGCGGTGTCGGGGAGTTGAGCTACGAGGTGTTGTCGTCACAATTTTATCGTTGCAGATTCTGGAATACGAGTTTTGCCGACATCGAAAATCTCTTTTGTGCAGTTGTTGGTGAGATAACCACGATAGCCCGATCTTGTGGCGAGTCGGGGAATATTGCCATGACTTGTATAACGGATGTTTTTGAAGGTCGGAGGTACGATTTCGAGATTTCTTGGTTATGTGTTGAAGGATGGATCAATTTGGATCTAGGTATTGTTAGTTTGGGTGATATATTTTGTGTCCCTGTATCCCCAACACAGTTGCATAACCGAGAAAGTTTGGGAGTTTATAGGTGGAATTCAAGTAACTCCTAGAATATCTTTTCGACGGATGCATGATATGGGATTGGGTAAATCTCTATCATATGTATTTATTCGGCTTATTCTGAAAGCCAAATCTTTTGTTTTGTTTTGTTCCGTTTTGTGGTATTCAAGTTGCTTCAATGCCAAGTGTTGATTCCATACCTCATTCTAAATGGTGTTCTCATATTTCTATGTGAATACTAATCCTTTTTATCCTTGAGCTTGTCATGTCAATTCTTTTCTCAACGGCGTGCTTTTCTTCAAGTGGATCCGATCATTTCACATTTGCGAGATCAATTCCAAGTTTTCTCACGGTGTTTGTTTCATCCGTCCCAAGTTGTTTTGTTTTCCGCCCTCCACCCTTTTTCTTCAAGGACTCAGATTTCTTAATCAAGTATCCATTTTATTGAGGAAGTTTCTTCATTCTTTTCCTTTAATGTTTTATCGGTGATTTCTCATGAAGGCGCTAAGGAAGCTTTAACCTTATCATTGTTCCATTCTAATTTTCTTCTCCGGTGGATTTAAGTCAAGTTTTCGGTGTTGATCGTATTCTTTTCATCGTTTCAAATGCTTTCTCATGTCGGTGCATCTCTTAATCATCCACTTCTCGCTATTCAATTGTTAGGAGTGTTGAAGATATCTCGGAAGATTCTAGTTTCCATTCTCAATTCACTCAAGTTCTTTTGAGGATGCTATCTCATTCAAGCCATTTATTTCTACGGTGCAATATCTGTTTCAAACAATTGTTCAGCGGTGGTTCTTTTAGTGGGCCTAACCCACAGATCTTTTCGAGGATCTTACGACTCTTCTAATTTTCAGGAGCTATTCCCAAATTCATTGCAAAGTTTGGCGTAAGAATGAGTTATCATCAGTCAAATGTCTTTCTCCAAGACCTTTCAAATTATTTTCATTGTTGGTTCAACCTTTCTAATTTTCATTCGGAGTGCTCAATAATTCATGGTGATGTTTCTCGTCGTCGTTCTCGAATTTTGAAGACCGAAGAAGAGTTTCTCTTAATTCTGCTCCTTTCTCTTCAAGATTCATGGTTCTAGCCGTGCCATCCTCATAATTGTTTTGATTGTGAAATTATTTTAACCCACCGGAGCATTTCAGAGTCTTTTCAGTTTGATTCTCGGGCCCATCATCTCGAATTATTCATTCAAGCGTTCAACTCTTGTTTTCCAAATCTCACGGTGCATCGTCGAAATATCCTCTAATCAGTTCATGATCTCTTAGTTCTAATGTATCTAAATTCCCCTCAAGCATCTTCATTCGTTTCCAATTCTTCACAGTGAATTGTGCCTTTGCTACTTTCATTTTCAATTCTTACGGTGGTTTGTTCAAGAGTTCTCTTCCTTCGTTATTATATAGATTCATTCGTTCTTCCCAAATCCTACCGGCGGATCGTTGAAGACCTTCCCAAGTTGAGCAATATCTCTCTTCAATCCTTTCAATGAGAATAAGTAGTATGCCAAATCCATTGCTTGCCATCAATTTTATTGGTGAAGGATCAGCATAATGTAATTCTTATTCTTGTTTCATCGTGTAAGTTCAATTCCTTATTCCGGAGGTTCATCAAAATTCTTGATTTCATTTGTTCATCTTTCTTATCCGAAGCTCCAAGTTTTCTGTATTATCTCATCGAAGCTCCATCTTATCACTGCAAGGTTTCACCTTGTGTTGTCAACTTCTCTTTCTTTCTATCATCCTTTTATTACGGAGTTCTTCATGGAGGCTCTACATGGTGGTTCGTCAAGGATTCATTTCTTTCTCGAATTGTCCTTCAAGTTTCTCTCGAAGTTATGATCCGTCAAGCTATACTCTAATATAAACATGGTGCTCAACACATGTTTTGTTTTGAGGAGCTCAAGTATTCTTCATTTGCATTCGAAGTGCAATTCTTTCGATCTTATCTTTTGAGATGGTGTTATGTCATTGTTGATAATTTTCCTTGGCGTTTCATGATGCACAGATTTTTAAGAGTGACATATTTAAATCCATCATTTTATCTTTGTTCATGAGATATTTAAATCCATCAATCTCTCCATTGGAGTTGTATTGGGCTATATTTCACCTAAAGCTTTCCCTAAGGATTGTTGCTATTTATGGTGCTTATAAATGACCCAAGTTCTTCATTTGTCCTCCCGGTGATATAAGTTTCTCGTCTCCTTATTGATATCAATCCAATCATGTGCTTCCGTTGGTGGCAGAAACTCACCTCATAATTTTGAGATGTTTACCATAAGCCCACAACAAGCTTGTGCTTTTCGTTGTTGGTTTTCCAACAACTCCGCTCTAACCTTCTTGGCAAGGAGGCTTCCCAAATTCAATTGTGGTAGAAGTTACTATTATCTTCTCCGTTCTTTTCTTTCCAACCATCTAGTTTTCATTGCATTCTTTCATTTCTACGGAGGCATTGTGATGTTGCTCTCTTGACCCATCGTCTCGTTTTGTCAAGATCATGTTCTTTTCTTGCATTATCCATTTAACGGTGTCATGTTTTCATTCGAGTTCTCTCATCTTATCAAGTTTTTTGCTTCCTCAGCGGAGAGCTGTCTGAAATCTTTCTTACCTTGTGCCATTCTTTCAATAGTTAGGAGGCGTGTGTTGTTGATTTCATCAACTATCATACCATCTTCTCAAGTTCATGATTCTAATTCCTTCCATTTTTAGTGGAGTGCTGCCCAAATTTTATCAATCTTATTCTAGTCTATATAGTTTTAACTTGAGTGGTTTCAATATCTATCTTATCACTAAACCTCTTGGTTTTAATCGTATCCTTGTTCCTCTTTTCTAACAGAGTGTTTTCAACTTTCTTCATCTTCATTGTTTTCTTTCTTTCATTTTGTTCAACCTCTCAAGGTTCTTTGGTTTCACTCGTTTGTCAGAAGCAATTTTGTTTTACCTCTTCCTCTCCCGTTTTTCTCGGTGCCATCCTAGATCTGGGGCGAGATCCTCTCGTAATGGTGGAGTGTTGTGGCCCCCAAGACCGGAGCTTGATTGCCTTCGGGGTTTCCGAGTTTTGTCGTGTGGTTTGTTTTGTTTTTGCATTGCATCATGTCATCATGCCATCATATCATTAATTTTAAAACTCAACTAAATAAATTGTATGGATTTTTGATCCATTTAAACGAGGATTCACATGGTGACTTCTCTTTATAACATATCCTCCCAATATTAGGGAGCTATAATAAATATTCCATTTTTGGAATCACCATAACCCACTTGCAAAATAAATCCCATGCCTTTTCTGCTCGAGTTGACCTCAAAACCTTGCCAATATTATTTCATCATTTTCCGGAGCTCCACCAAAATCCTCGAGCCATTTTGTTAAATTCCTCATATTTTTATGAGTCGGGAAAATTGTCCTCGTTCCCAAATTCTTTCCCTAACCCTCTCTTTCTTTTGTCTCTCTTTAATTGTTTTGCTAAGAAATATAGAAGAGAGAGAGAGAAGTGCCTAGCCCGGCCTCTTAGGCCCGGCCCGACCCTGGCCATTCTCCTCCACCAGGCCGGCCTAGCCTCCCGAGGCCCAAGGCCCTAACCCAGCTCTAACCTGGCCCGAACCCTCATCTCTCTCCTCGGCTCCCACCAGCGCCGCCACCCTCGTCCTTCCCGATCCCTCGTCCTCCCCTCTCTCCCGATCCCCCTCATCTCCCCTCGATCCCCATGCGCCATCGCCCGAGAGAGCCGCTCCTCCCGATCCCCTCGGCCTCCTTCCTCTCCTCCATGGCGCCTCCTCGCCGCCAGAGCTCTTCTCCCCTCGGCCTCCTCCTCGGCGCCTCCTCCACCCATAACCTGCCCGTCGCCCTCGTCAGCGACCAGGCGGGCCCGTCGGCCTCCTGCGCCCGTCGTGCCATCCTCTCAGCCTCCTGCGCCCGTGCCGGTCCCGTCCATCCCGGCCCCCTCATCCCTCGGTAGCTCCTCGGTGCCCGCCTCCATTCGCCGACCCCAGCGGCTGCATCACCTTGAGGCCCTGCCCTTCGCCCGGCAGCGTCGTCGGCAACTAGCGGTAACAGCGCCTCCCTGCGCCAAATCCGGCCGCCGTGCCGCTGTTTCCCGTCGGCCATAGCCATGCCTTGGACCTCTGCACCCTCTCGGGCGAGCTTCGTCCCGCCGCGCCAAGCACCTCTCCATCGACCCCGCGCGCCATCGCGAAACTCCACCGTTGTCGCCCGGTGCATGGCAGCGCTGCGATACTTCCCCAACATCCAGCCACCACCATCGCCTCCTTGCTGGCATCCGAGGCCCTTGTGTTGTTTTGTGTTGGATCGTCAAGGCTAGCAAGATCGACTCGGGGCGCCAAGTACCTCTACCGTCGTCTCCGGAAGCATGAAGTACCTCTACGTGCAGACTTCGCCAAGTACTTGCCGGATCGCCAAGTTTGATTATGAGCGGTTGCACGTCCGGCCGGTATTGAACCTCAAGCGCCAAGTTCCACTACCGATGAGCGTTTTGGAATCGGCAAGTACCACGACTTCGACCGATGCCCGAGGACACGAGTTCGACTACACCGGTGATGCATTAAGTACCTCTACCGTCGACCCGTGGGCGTCAAGTTCATCTCTGAAAATAGTACAACTACCGTTGACATGCTTTTAGCCAAGTACCTCTCGGACCCGACAAGTACCCCAACAATGTGTGTACCACTCGCCCGAGTTCCACTACAAGATGTCACGACTACCATCGCGAGATCGCAAGTACCACGACAACCCGAAGGATTCGGACCCGTCAAGTACCTCTTGACGAGCGTGAACCACTACTTCCCTCTGAAGCGAACCGTCCCGTTTGAGCGATCCGAAGGTATAACCGAGGCGACCGCGAGATATGCCCTTGCATGTATGAGATGCGATATGTTTGCACGTGTCGAATTGTCCTTGCGATGCCCTCTTTTGCCATGCCACCGTTCGTGGGAACCCGTGTCGGGATCACCCACCATCTTGCATGACTCGCTCCGTCCACACTTTCCTTTGCACGATATCTCAATCGAGTTATCGGAACGGAATATTGCCGTGGCACCATTTCCGTTATCGTTGCCGTGGCACCTTTTTCGTTTCGCATGACGACTAATGCTTCTTAATGCTCTTGTCAACAATTTCATAATATTGCATAAAACTTGCACATGTCATCCGCATCATGATAACAACATTTAAATGTTTATAATTGTTGTTTGCATTAATTTGCTTAAATGCCATGTTAAAATGATTTATTTCATAACTAAATAACCGTAGCTCGGTTTAAATAAATTATATATGTAAATGGGGTAGAAAAATGCCTAGTTTAACATGGTAGCATTACTTTGCATGTTTAACAACTCTAAAATATGCTTTAGGTCAGATCAGTTCGAATCCATAATTTGCATATGGGGATTTTCGAATTGTTGATTCGTTGTTTCGGCCTCATTTAAACTTGCCTAGATAGGTAGTTTCATTCGCTTCACCTCTTGCCATGTTTAATAACATTTAATATTGTTTGGTAACATAACCGAGATCAAACTAAATAAGTGATGTGGTGTTTTGTCAATATGCAACCCGTTGCATATTGAGCTCCATAACTTGTAGTTTTGTTTGTGCATGTTGCCATGCCATGCATATTTAAACGGACATGCATCATACTTGTTTGTGCATCATGACATGTTTATGTGATGGTTGTTTACTATGTTGTTTGTTTGTTTCGGTTTGCTTTTCTCGTTAGCCGGTTCCGTTCGGAGTTGTGAGGATTCGTTCGACTACGTCCGTTTGTCTTCTTCATGGACTTGATCTTCTTCCTTGCGTGATTTCAGGCAAGATGACCATACCCTCGAAATCACTTCTATCTTTGCTTGCTAGATGCTCGCTCTTTTGCTATGCCTATGCTCGATGCCTATCACTTGCTTATCATGCCTCCCATATTGCCATGTCAAGCCCTAACCATCCTTTCCTAGCAAACCGTTGTTTGGCTATGTTACCGCTTTGCTCAGCCCTCTTATAGCGTTGTTAGTTGCGGTGAAGATGAAGTTTGTTCCTTGTTGGAACATGGAGATGTTGTTCCTTGTTGGAACATGTTTACTTGTTGGGATATCACAATATTTCTTATTTAATTAATGCATCTATATATTTGGTAAAGGGTGGGCAGCTCGGCCTTATGCACAGTGTTTTGTTCCCTCTTGCCGCTAGTTTCCGTCATACGGTGTTATGTTCCCGGATTTTGCGTCCCTAACAGCGGTCGGGTGATTTATAGGACCCCTTGACGATTCGCTTTGAATAAGACTTTTCAGCAAGGCCCAACATTGGTTTTACCATTTGCCTCACCTATGCCCTTTTCCCTTGGGTTTCGGACCCGAGGTCATCTTTATTAAGCCCCGGGCCAGTTCTCCTTTGAGTGCTGGTCCAAACCGGCGATGTCCGGCGCCCCTGAGCAATCGGGTTTATACCAACCCGACGTCTTGCTCATCCGGTGTGCCACGAGACCGAGATATGTGCAGCTCCTATCGGGATTTGTCGGCACATCCGGCGGCTTCTGGTCTTGTTTTATTCTTTGTCGAAATGTCTTGTAGCAGGATTCGAGACTGATCGGGTCTTCCGGGAGAAGAATATCCTTCGTTGATCGCGAGAGCTTATCATGGGCTAAGTTGGGACACCCTGCGGGGTTTGAACTTTCGAAAGCCGTGCCAGCGGTTATGTGGCAGATGGGAATTTGTTAATGTCGGTTGTAGAAAACCGAAGTTGATCTTAATTAAAATACACCAACCGCGTGTGTAACCGTGATGGTCTCTTCTCGTGGTCAGGAAGTGAACTGATGTTGGAGTTATGTTTGGCGTAAGTAGTTTCGGGATCACTTCTTGATCATAGTTGTTCGACCGTGCTTTGCTTCTCTTCTCGCTCTCTTTTGCGTATGTTAGCCACCATATATGCTGGTCGCTTGCTGCAGCTCCACCTCACAACCCTGTCCTACCTTTAAGCTTAAATAGTCTTGATCTGGGTGTGAGATTGCTGAGTCCCGTGACTCACGATTACTTCAAAACCAGTTTGCGGTGCCGATGAAACCGTGCGGGTGGCCCGAGCTCAAGGAGGAGCTCGATGAAGATCTTGTTCTTTGTGTTGTTTCGTTTGAGTTGATCGATAGTGGAGCCAGTTGGGACGATCGGGGATCATGTAGCATTTGGGGTAGTCTTCTTTTATTTTGGTTCCGTAGTCGGACCTTGATTGTACTGTGCGATGTAATGCTTTACTCATGTATTGTGTGAAGTGGCGATTGTAAGCCAACTATGTATCTCTTTCCCTTATGTATTACATGGGTTGTGTGAAGATTACCTCACTTGCGACATTGCTTTCAATGCGGTTATGCCTCTAAGTCGTGCTTGACCGTGGGAGATATAGCCGCATCGAGCGTTACAACACCCGAAGAAGCGATAACGAGGAACAACGGGACACGGCGAGAGGAAAATCTGCCGATAAAAGAACCAAAGCAGCGACACAAGCGC